>JASXSY010001665.1:0-93990 GCA_034509805.1 Sipha maydis
TTGCCCGTTGTAATATTGTAATATTCTAATATAATACTTAATATAGAATAGAAATTACAAAAGAATTATACTTACTATAAAGATATTATAGATTGATTTTGCCACTAAGCAATCTAGAAAAAAATGATTAACATTGCATCTATTGTATTTATTATTTATTTTTTTTTTTTTTTGTAATGTCATACTATATGTTGTTAAACCTATATTTTAATAATAATAATTAAAACATGACAAATTAAAGTGAATAAAAGATCATAACTAGAAAATACATAAGAGAAATCAAAAAGGTAGATATTTTTTTAGTGGGATGGACAGGAGGTCGTAAAAATATGGTTGATCCAGGCGCAAAAATTTTAAATACGGAACTGAATGACGGTATATTTTTCGTTTGAGATATTATTTTATCAAGCTAAAATTTCAAAGCCATTTTATCATTCAAACGATGTGGTTTATTCTATTTAATGATATATTATAATTTAAATTGTAAAAACAAATTATATGATATTTGCTTCGAGTAATATCGCATAAAATATTAAATCTAACATGTAATATTCAAAATAATTGACACTCGGTAACTTTTATCGTAAGCTCATGATGGAAAAAATGAATAGCTTTCGTCGAAACAGGATCACTCTATATGTGTGTGTATGTGTGTGTATACATTACATTTTGAATGCATTTCGAATTTAAAAATTCTATTTCATGAATTTCTTTTGACGTCAAAGTTGCACTTAAATCAATGATAAATCTAAACTATGATCAACGGTTCGGTCAAAACTAGTTTATTAAGCCGAACGACTTGATCCTGTTTTTTAATATGAGTACTCAAATGGTACAGTTCGACAACCAATCCTAATCCAATAAAAAAATATAGAAATCGAATTACATCCTCGAAAACTTGATGGTTATATTACGCACACTATTTTATAATGATGCAGTTAGTGGAATTTCCAAAACGTCAGAAGATTCGTTTGTGGCCAATAGAACTAAAATATTTTGTTCCGATAAAAAGGCATTTTACTAATAAAAAGAAACATTGCTGGGTAAAAAATGATATAAAATGTCTCTTGCATATCAACAACTATCATGGAACATATAACGCATCAATAAAAAAAATAATAAACAATTGCGTTGCAACTGAACATTTCAGGTGTAAACGAACATGTTTAAATTAATATTTACATTATTTAATCATATACATAAATGCAGTAAAAAAGATTAAGATTGTTGCACTTTGATTTGCAATAAAAATCACATTTTACATACAACAAAAACTCATCACTTCTTAACGAATAAGCTCCATATTAATTTTATAACTCACGAAGCACGTTTGTATTAATTAGGTAATATATATTTGGGTTGAAATCATGATAAAAAATTACCAGCCAAAAAATAGTATAATATAGTATATATGTGTTATAGAAGTATAATCGTTAACGGTATTATCCACCGTGTTTGAGTAATAAGTAAATATATTTATAAGTCTGTATACAAATTAATTAGTCAAAAATAAGTACCTAAAAATATTGGCGAATGTCAATTATTCGAAATACATTTACTTTAGTGTTATGTGAGTGAAATACATTTTGAAGGTCTTCCTCTAAACATTTGATCATGTTTTATTGTTGGAAATTCGGTTTGTTCGTAAAATAAATACGAGCATAAATAACATAATATTAACACAATTGCAGGTTTTGTATGATTACCAAATGGTTAATGTGAAAAATATTTGTAATGTTATGTAATGTTAACGGAATTATTGTCTGCAGTGCACTTCAACTTAATTATTTTACATATATATAAGATATGTATAACTAAAATATATATATATATATATATCAGTGGCGTAGCCAGGGGAGGAACTGAGGGGGCTGCAGCCCCCCTGAAATAATAAGAAAATTTAAAAAATTATTTTAATGGCCTATAAAAGTCGTTACAAAAGTCTTGAAAAAATTGATCAGCCCCCCCCCCCCCACAGAAAAAAATCTTGGCTACACACCGCTGATATATATATATAAATACGTAGATAATTATATATCTGATAATCACGATTGACATAGATTTTGTAAAGTAAAATAATAATTATACATAATTAGTTTTGAGTAAATATTAACAATTATTCGACATGAATTAAGGTTTACAAAGTTTATTCATTATGCTCAAACTTAAAAATGTTTAGTTGATTACATGTGATTAAATGTAAAGTTTAAGAAACCTTAATTTTTCATTTTCATTCTCATAAACAATAATTTGTACCCAGCCAATATCTTTATAGCAATACCGTACAATAGCAGTAATTGTTGTAATACGAGATGAAAATTAACGTTTATATATTTTCATACTAATTAGAGGTGGAACATGAGGTTAAGAAATGATTGGTGACAAAATATTCAATGTATTTATTATTTGTCGTGAAACACACATATTAAGTGGATCGTACATAAAAATGTATGATATTGAATAATTGCAGTTTTACGTGTTACGATGGACCATCGTGAACGTATTTAAAAATAACACACCATACACAAAGATATCATTTGTTTTCGAACCATTTATGTTTTTAAATGTTAAACGATGAAAAACAAAATGATAAACGCTTCTATTAATTTCGCAATGTAATATAATTACGAAAATAATTCGATAGTAAAAATAAATATTCTTTTTGTCTTATTACTATATTTATTTATATTATATAGGTTATAATATAATTAATTTGTCACATTTTTTACAATATTAGGTACAATGACAATGTCAATGATACATTGTAGTAATTGTACGTTCTTTTAGTAGCACACAATACGACCGTACCACGAGAACATAATTGTATTATAAATAATAATTATAAATTTTTAATGGACTCCAACTTAGACGTATAATAATTGAAGTTTGTACCGTTGCTATATCATCTTATTGTCAAAAAGGAAAAAAAAATCAGAACAAACGGTCTGTGCTATTTTATTATGTGTTATACACTCGTACGTGCAAACTATTTCTCAAGTCTTTGAAACGTCTTAAACGATTATCGTTCTTGTGACGTGTCTCCTGCAATGAATTTCCAATAAAATTAATATTATTTTTTAATCTTTTTCGTTACTTCTAATCTCAATGTTGCTTCGATCGATGACGTGTAATTTTCTATTTATATTGTTCACGAGTACTGTTTTAACTATATACTATATTCGATTTCCAGATGTGGCCGGCTATACTCCAATCTTGCACTTCTCATGAATCAAGCTACATTCTTTCTTGTACATCTGTTGTAGCAGTTCATTGGTCCTTCGCTCCCAAACTTGAGTATATTGGTCTTAATACTGTGTTATCTCAAAAATATTTATTTATTTTCATCTCCCGTTACTGTAGCTCGTGCAGATACCACCACATACCACACAAACATTAGTTAAAACCAATCTCCGGATTGAAAAACAAAAAAAAAAAAACCACACAATCGCAGGTCTGAGATACTTAAAATATTGATTTTCTTCACTTTTATTCGACAGTATTTCTGAATTGAACAGGTATGATATGACAAAGTATTCAGTATTATAATCATATGTCTAATAATATAATATTACATAGGATAATCTAACGAATAATTGGACTCAATGATCAATTATTAACAAATTCGCGACGTAAATAAACACGTTCACGTTCACTCTGTCCGCCGAACACGCGCATTTCGGGTAAAATTGTAAGTAGGTGTAACCGCGTTTCCTACGGTTTTATTTTATTTTTTTCTAGTCGTGACCGACAACTCGAGGGGACGCGAACGTATTATACCATCAATTATGATCTACATAAACATATATACATTATTTATATGTACAAAAGCACGCTACCTAACGAAACTGGTTGTATACATACAAACGTAGTGTATTTATATAAATAACATTACTCGATAACAAACCCGCTGCTCGCCACCGTGTTATTGAAACATAATATTATATACGTCAGACGGATTACGTAACCGTGAAAAGTATTTACTGCGATTGCCTTCGCCGTAGGACCAAGTCACACCCGTACGATACACAATGTAAGTATAAATGGTAAATGGTACATATTTGTTCTCAGTGACGTACAATGGTGGAAGTGGATATTGAGGGTTACGTCTCTCCATTTTTTTTTTTTTTTTGTTTAATATAAATCATCGAAATAAAATATGTCCGACGATTTTTTTTTAAATATACCCATATTACCAGTTATCTTTCACCACTCATGCTGACTACTGAATGTATCGTTCAAATCAACAACAAAATTGTCTTCTACATTAAAATCACATTTTAAAATTTATTAAAATACATATTAATACAATTTTCAAGTGTTTTCATTTATTAGACACAGCGTTTTATAGGGGGATGTGATGGCAAATTGGATCATGCAATTGCAATTGCAATGAACTTCCTTAAAATACCTTGTGCCTTTCACTACGTGTGTACGCGTATCGTAACGATTTTTACACTATATCCACTGACCCGACCAAGGGAATTTTTGTAGGAATTAACTGATCATACAAAATGATAATAAAAATTGTTTTAAGAACTGTACATCGTTTCGCGACAAATATTATACACTTAATTATACATACGTGCGTTGTACATTAGTGCGAATATAATTATAAAATTACAAGTATATATGTATATTAATATATGTAATAAGAAAAAAAATTAAAAAAATAGTGCTATATAACATAATGATTATAATTCAGGTTCACGTCGGTTTACGGATAATATTTTCCCATCCGGTAGATAATATAAGTTCCATAAGCAATGTCCATGCAGTGTCATTGTAGAAGTGATTATTATTTTTTTTTTACTTTTATTAATAATCAAATCGTTTATACGACTTTATTAAAACACAACGTACACTTTCTAAACGGCATATCTTATAAATCGTGAAAAACGGGGAATGAAAAATAGAAAATATTGTGAGATGACAGCTCAAATTGATTATGTATATATGTATAAAAATATATTTTTAACCATTGTATGACTAAATGTATACAAATTATGTATCTAATCGGACATGACTCCGGCGATGCGCGTAAAACATCATATAATATATGAGTGAATCGTTTGTGTTATTAATGGTTTAAGAAACCTTGGAAAAAATATTTACTTTTTTTTCCACGATGGAATTAAAAACACGTATCGGTAATAATGAATAGATTATTTATCACGACGCGAGACTCCCAAACAAGTTGATCTGATGTACGCATACACAAACGTTTTGATCTTCGATTTCACTGACTTTCCAATGGCCGAAACGTAGCAATAAAAAACCTACTACAATATGTCATTAATAATTCGTAGACTACCACGTATAGCATAGTATTGTTATTAGATTTAGACCTGTCATCATCGCTGTATTGCTTTGAAATTGATTAGATCGTTTAAAGTTTAAATAATTAATTATTCAATTCTGGTATAGTTTTTGTAGTAAATTTTTTTAATTAAATAATACTATTAATTTAGATAAAAATTAATTTTGTGAAATTCAAACAACAAAATAATTACCTAATGCATGACGAAAAATAACTGATTTTTATTGATAATTAATGGTATTTTAATTAGTATGTGAAAACTCACATTTTTTTCATTTTCTTTCCAAGTTTAATACAAGTAATTCATTATAATTTTCTAAAATGATTCAATATTTAAGAAATATTTAAACATTATGTAATCATTTATTAATCATTTAAAAATGATTTCATAATTGATTACTAACTTATACGCCATGTACTCGTTCAACATAACACATCGATGTATTACAAAATATAATCAGTTCCTATCACTTTTAATACATACTTATTCGATTCGTTTAGCTGTACAGTGTTGAAATGATCGATAACTAGTTTTAAAATACATTAATTGCATTTATTTATACTCATGAAAAATCTTTTTTTGCAAATAGAATATATTGAGTTTATTACGTCATGTCCATACATCATCCGTAAATAATTATATCCATGTGTATTCGCATATAGTTTGGCCTCAAGTCAATTTGAATATAATTTATGTTAATGGCATACTTGATATTATTATATATTGGAACTGAAACCAAATAAATGTAATGGATGCCAAGAAAATATATTACAAAAAATTTTCACATAAAATCGTTAAGTGTCATATAGATATGGAATGTGTGAGACTATTCTACAATCATGGTAGTTACATTACGCGGTCACAAATATATTAAATATGTTATGTGTAATTGAAACATTAGTATATTATAACAATTATAAGCAAAAGCATACGTCATAGTGTATTTGTGTACAACGGAACATTTTTTCAAGAACAAAAGATACGGGTGACTCCCGAGTGCGTCCCGTTTATCAAATCGTACCTTTTTAATAGCCTAACTGCGTCCACGATGATATCGCTAATAATTTTGGTATATCTCATCTGCGTCCGCAATAATATCACACATAATATTGGTATATCCCATGTGCGTCCACGACGACTGACATATCTTGTATTCGAAAAGGGATTTATGCTGCTCGCCGTTCAATACTACCCAAGAAACCAACTAATATTCAAGACGTACACAGTTCATTAAAATCATTAGAAATTAAAACATTTGATAATGAAACATTTCTTCTGGTGAATGACAGTAATAAAAACTTGGTTATGTTTTCATGTAAAAAACATTTAGCTACTTTATTTGCCGTAAAAACAATATATGTAGATGGTACATTTAAGTACTGTCCAAAATTTTTTTTACAACTTTTTACCATTCATGTTTAAATATGGTTATTACATACATTAGTATTTTAGTATTTTTTTTATTGAATAACAAACAAACAGAATCGTATTCTTCATGTTTTTAGCGTTAAAAAATGAATGTACAAAATTAAATTTATGTCTTAACCCCGAAATTATGAAGGCGGATTTTGAAAAATCTATTCATATGGGTGCAAAAAATGTTTGGCCAGATATCATTACAAAAGGTTGTCGATTTCATCTGGGACAGGCATGATGGCGAAAAGTACAGAATCTTGGTTTAAGTACTCATTATTGTGATGATGTATCAGAAATAGGACAGTTTTTAAAGAATATATTTGGATTACCCATGCTGAATGAACACGATATTGAAATGAGTTTTACTGAAGATTTTATGTCTATCAAGCCTAATGATGAAAAACTAAATCAGTTTATGGATTATCTCGTAGAAAACTATACACAGTCAGACTTCCCTCCTCACTCATGGGCAGAAAATGAGCAGTAGCAGTGAACGAACAACAAATGCGTGTGAAAGCTTCCATTCTAAATTTAATTCACATTTTTACACACCTCATCCGGACATATATTCCTTCTTAAAAATATTAAAAAAAATTCAAATAGACACAAAAATGTTAATACAAACTTCTAATCATATACCTAAAAAAATTAGATCAGTCAATGAAAAAAATATTAAATTCATCGAAGAAATATACGAAAATACAAAACTAAACAAATCTCTAGATATGATTATTTGAAAATCATGGCATTGAAAAGTCAACCAAACAAATAGTTTAAATATGAACCCAGCATTTTAAAATTGTATGTAAGCCTAAATAATTTAATACATTTATATAATAATAAACTTATAATTTTTTTAATAAATATAATATAAAAATTAAATAATCAAATAACCACATATTTTTTGGGGTGAAGCCAGTTCACCTCCTCATGGTACACCCTGGGTTAACTCTAAATGAACTGGGACGCATTCGGGCTATGTAAAAAATATGATTAAATATATTGTATTGTAAATATATTGTCTTGGGACGCACTCGGATGATACCTTATTTTGGACGCACTAGGAACATTAAAAAAGGGTTATTTCGGGACGCACTCGAGCGACGCCCAAAGATACACATCGTTTTTACTAAAAAAAAAAAACATTTTAGGTTAGTTATAAACTACAATAATTGGCTTATTCAATTTAATTCTATAGGATATTTGAAGTGTCAAAATGTATATAACGTGTATATTTATAAAATAAATTAGCTATAATAATGATTACAAAATACACAATTGTTATAGTCACTTTTAATTTGTCTCATCTATTTACTACAATGGCTAAACAACAGCTCTAAATTGGCGTGTAGCTAAAAATAAATGATTGACGTTTGAAATTACATCTAATTCTTATACGTTACATTGTTATTATATGGTTAAAACCGTTGGTATGATTGTTAAAATAAAATACTTATTAAAGATACCTAAATTGATTTTATTAAATTAACATTAAACCGTAATCATGCTTAATGGAATGTAATAAAATCTTTTTGTCGCCATATTACATCATTTACCCTTGAAAAAAACCTAATGTACAAACTAAAACGTCCTTAGTTTTCTATATTTTGATTAATACATCTAATTAAATCTGGTATTTGATATAAGAAACGTAGGTACTTGGAATAAAACTCGACTGATGAAAAAATGCATCAACAACAAAATATACGAACTACTACTAAAATACGAAAAATGTTAACGTATCTAATAATTGTATTAATTTCTTTTAGAAATTCGAACGAACATTTTACAAAATTAGATAACTACAATTTTAATTAACATTTATATAGATAAAATCATAATCGCAATTCATTGGCGTTCTCGGAGTAAACATTGTATAAGCCGTTTGTTGACGTCGAATATAATAAGCCGCGGTGAAAATTTGCTAATGAAGTAAAATAAAAACAAGACTAGCGAAAGGAATGAAAATTCTCAAAATGTAATTTAAAACGGTCCGTCGATCAAGGTATATCTAATAAGAATCTTTTAACGAGAAAACTGACTTACGATATGAAATTACGAAATTAATTTAAACGGGTCCGAAGAAATGCAGTATGAAAATACTAGGTACAACGACCGCTGTCGTTAGCGCGTCGTTAACACTAACTCGTGTTGTAATCGGGTGAAACAATTGAAACATGTGCTGCACTCCTGTATATACAATATATACGTGTGTATATAATATTAACCGACAACAATAATTGTGTATTTCTTCGCCTAACAACTTATCGGAGCAATTTTTTAACGTTGCAGTTCAAGTAAAGATAATTTGAACAGTCCTTTGACGGGACTATGCTGTACAAGGTACATCCGCATATTTTAAAATTAGAATTACATCTTAACGGTTAATTTTTTTGACTCAAACTGGTTATGAATTGTATGTACAATATTATTTATCATCAATTACTTATTTTGAATATGGTCATCTAGTGTTAAAAAAAAGCAAAATAAAAATAAAATAAAAAAATAAATGACTTCATAAAATCGTAAATAACCTAGTTAGCTAGGATATCTTATTCAATAAATAAATAAAAAATAAAATAATTATAATTATACTATAGTAATAATAATATAGTATGGAATGCCTATATTTGACGATAAAAACATTTTTGCTTTCTCTCTATTTCAAATATTTTCAGCTAAACAAATAAATTATCAATATAAAACGTGATCGACAAATATCCTCGATTCCATCGATAATTCATTTTTACTTTTTTTCGTTTTTTGAATTTGAATATTATTTCAAATACTTTTTTAATGTATTCCAGTATTTATTAAAATACTATACATGAGATAAATAAGTTTTTTAGTATTAAATACTCTAAATACTTTTCCAAGAATATTTTTTTTACTTAATCAAAATATCACAAAATGTATTATTCATATGTAATATAATCCATCATACCACGACATACAATTTTACGCCTTTTCGAGACAACTTCAATTGAAAGGTCCCCAGAAAAACTTGTTCTGTGGTTGAAAAAAAATGGCAACGAAAGTTGGAACTACAGTTCCTACGAAGTATAATTATTTGTCTTTTACCGAATGGATCTTTGCACATATAATTTATGCGTCTATAGACGTAAATGAGGAGTGAGGCTATTACATGTAACTTAACTTTCATATTTTTGTTACTTGTACTTATACATATGTTACTCTTACGTATAACCGTATAATTCGATGAGCTTGGTTTGCAAAACGGTCGAGACTATATAAAATTATTACATTTCGATTTCTTTCGCTAAAAACCGGTAGGAAGCCCATGTTACAGTCGGTCTTCGTAAAATGGGCTTCCTACCGGTTTTTAGCGAAAGAAAATCGAAATGTAATAATTTTATATTAGTCTCGACCGTTTTGCAAACCAAGCTCATCGAATTATACGGGTTATACGTAAGAGTAACATATGTATAAGTACAAGTAACAAAAATATGAAAGTTAAGTTACATGTAATAGCCTCACTCCTCATTTACGTCTATAGACGCATAAATTATATGTGCAAAGATCCATTCGGTAAAAGACAAATAATTATACTTCGTAGGAACTGTAGTTCCAACTTTCGTTGCCATTTTTTTTCAACCACAGAAACAAGTTTTTCTGGGGACCTCTTCAATTGAAGTTGTCTCGAAAAGGCGTAAAATTGTATGTCGTGGTATGATGGATTATATTACATATGAATAATACATTTTGTGATATTTTGATTAAGTAAAAAAAATATTCTTGGAAAAGTATTTAGAGTATTTAATACTAAAAAACTTATTTATCTCATGTATAGTATTTTAATAAATACTGGAATACATTAAAAAAGTATTTGAAATAATATTCAAATTCAAAAACGAAAAAAAGTAAAAATGAATTATCGATGGAATCGAGGATATTGTCGATCACGTTTTATATTGATAATTTATTTGTTTAGCCTGAAAATATTTGAAATAGAGAGAAAGCAAAAATGTTTTATCGTCAAATATAGGCATTCCATACTATATTATTATTACTATAGTATAATTATAATTATTTTTATTTTTTATTTATTTATTGAATAAGATATCCTAGCTAACTAGGTTATTTACGATTTTATGAAGTCATTTATTTTTTTATTTTATTTTTATTTTGCTTTTTTTTAACACTAGATGACCATATTCAAAATAAGTAATTGATGATAAATAATATTGTACATACAATTCATAACCAGGTTGAGTCAAAAAAATTAACCGTTAAGATGTAATTCTAATTTTAAAATATGCGGATGTACCTTGTACAGCATAGTCCCGTCAAAGGACTGTTCAAATTATCTTTACTTGAACTGCAACGTTAAAAAATTGCTCCGATAAGTTGTTAGGCGAAGAAATACACAATTATTGTTGTCGGTTAATATTATATACACACGTATATATTGTATATACAGGAGTGCAGCACATGTTTCAATTGTTTCACCCGATTACAACACGAGTTAGTGTTAACGACGCGCTAACGACAGCGGTCGTTTGTACCTAGTATTTTCATACTGCATTTCTTCGGACCCGTTTAAATTAATTTCGTAATTTCATATCGTAAGTCAGTTTTCTCGTTAAAAGATTTCTTATTAGATATACCTTGATCGACGGACCGTTTTAAATTACATTTTGAGAATTTTCATTCCTTTCGCTAGTCTTGTTTTTATTTACTTCATTAGCAAATTTTCACGCGGCTTATTATATTTCGACGTCAACAAACGGCTTATACAATGTTTACTCCGAGAACGCCAATGAATTGCGATTATGATTTTATCTATATAAATGTAATTAAAATTGTAGTTATCTAATTTTGTAAAATGTTCGTTCGAATTTCTAAAAGAAATTAATACAATTATTAGATACGTTAACATTTTTCGTATTTTAGTAGTAGTTCGTATATTTTGTTGTTGATGCATTTTTTCATCAGTCGAGTTTTATTCCAAGTACCTACGTTTCTTATATCAAATACCAGATTTAATTTAGATGTATTAATCAAAATATAGAAAACTAAGGACGTTTTAGTTTGTACATTAGGTTTTTTTCAAGGGTAAATGATGTAATATGGCGACAAAAAGATTTTATTACATTCCATTAAGCATGATTACGGTTTAATGTTAATTTAATAAAATCAATTTAGGTATCTTTAATAAGTATTTTATTTTAACAATCATACCAACGGTTTTAACCCATATAATAACAATGTAACGTATAAGAATTAGATGTAATTTCAAACGTCAATCATTTATTTTTAGCTACACGCCAATTTAGAGCTGTTGTTTAGCCATTGTAGTAAATAGATGAGACAAATTAAAAGTGACTATAACAATTGTTGTATTTTGTAATCATTATTATAGCTAATTTATTTTATAAATATACACGTTATATACATTTTGACACTTCAAATATCCTATAGAATTAAATTGAATAAGCCAATTATTGTAGTTATAACTAACCTAAAATGTTTTTTTTTTTTTAGTAAAAACGATGTGTATCTTTGGGCGTCGCTCGAGTGCGTCCCGAAATAACCCTTTTTTAATGTTCCTAGTGCGTCCAAAATAAGGTATCATCCGAGTGCGTCCCAAGACAATATATTTACAATACAATATATTTAATCATATTTTTTACATAGCCGAATGCGTCCCAGTTCATTTAGAGTTAACCCAGGGTGTACCATGAGGAGGTGAACTGGCTTCACCCCAAAAATATGTGGTTATTTGATTATTTAATTTTTATATTATATTTATTAAAAAATTATATAAGTTTATTATTATATAAATGTATTAAATTATTTAGGCTTACATACAATTTTAAAATGCTGGGTTCATATTTAAACTATTTGTTTGGTTGACTTTTCAATGCATGATTTTCAAATAATCATATCTAGAGATTTGTTTAGTTTTGTATTTTCGTATATTTTCTTCGATGAATTTAATATTTTTTTCATTGACTGATCTAATTTTTTTAGGTATATGATTAGAAGTTTGTATTAACATTTTTGTGTCTATTTGAATTTTTTTTAATATTTTTAAGAAGGAATATATGTCCGGATGAGGTGTGTAAAAATGTGAATTAAATTTAGAATGGAAGCTTTCACACGCATTTGTTGTTCGTTCACTGCTACTGCTCATTTCTGCCCATGAGTGAGGAGGGAAGTCTGACTGTGTATAGTTTTCTACGAGATAATCCATAAACTGATTTAGTTTTTCATCATTAGGCTTGATAGACATAAAATCTTCAGTAAAACTCATTTCAATATCGTGTTCATTCAGCATGGGTAATCCAAATATATTCTTTAAAACTGTCCTATTTCTGATACATCATCACAATAATGAGTACTTAAACCAAGATTCTGTACTTTTCGCCATCATGCCTGTCCCAGATGAAATCGACAACCTTTTGTAATGATATCTGGCCAAACATTTTTTTGCACCCATATGAATAGATTTTTCAAAATCCGCCTTCATAATTTCGGGGTTAAGACATAAATTTAATTTTGTACATTCATTTTTTAACGCTAAAAACATGAAGAATACGATTCTGTTTGTTTGTTATTCAATAAAAAAATACTAAAATACTAATGGTATGTAATAACCATTATTTAAACCATGAATGGTAAAAAGTTGTAAAAAAAATTTTGGACAGTACTTAAATGTACCATCTACATATATTGTTTTTACGGCAAATAAAGTAGCTAAATGTTTTTTACATGAAAACATAACCAAGTTTTTATTACTGTCATTCACCAGAAGAAATGTTTCATTATCAAATGTTTTAATTTCTAATGATTTTAATGAACTGTGTACGTCTTGAATATTAGTTGGTTTCTTGGGTAGTATTGAACGGCGAGCAGCATAAATCCCTTTTCGAATACAAGATATGTCAGTCGTCGTGGACGCACATGGGATATACCAATATTATGTGTGATATTATTGCGGACGCAGATGAGATATACCAAAATTATTAGCGATATCATCGTGGACGCAGTTAGGCTATTAAAAAGGTACGATTTGATAAACGGGACGCACTCGGGAGTCACCCGTATCTTTTGTTCTTGAAAAAATGTTCCGTTGTACACAAATACACTATGACGTATGCTTTTGCTTATAATTGTTATAATATACTAATGTTTCAATTACACATAACATATTTAATATATTTGTGACGCGTAATGTAACTACCATGATTGTAGGAATAGTCTCACACATTCCATATCTATATGACACTTAACGATTTTATGTGAAAAATTTTTTGTAATATATTTTCTTGGCATCCATTACATTTATTTGGTTTCAGTTTCCAATATATAATAATATCAAGTATATGCCATTAACATAAATTATATTCAAATTGACTTGAGGCCAAACTATATGCGAATACACATGGATATAATTATTTACGGATGATGTATGACATGACGTAATAAACTCAATATATTCTATTTGCAAAAAAAAGATTTTTCATGAGTATAAATAAATGCAATTAATGTATTTTAAAACTAGTTATCGATCATTTCAACACTGTACAGCTAAACGAATCGAATAAGTATGTATTAAAAGTGATAGGAACTGATTATATTTTGTAATACATCCGATGTGTTATGTTGAACGAGTACATGGCGTATAAGTTAGTAATCAATTATGAAATCATTTTTAAATGATTAATAAATTGATTACATAATGTTTAAATATTTCTTAAATATTGAATCATTTTAGAAAATTATAATGAATTACTTGTATTAAACTTGAAAGAAAATGAAAAAAATGTGAGTTTCACATACTAATTAAAATACCATTAATTATCAATAAAAATCAGTTATTTTTCGTCATGCATTAGGTAATTATTTTGTTGTTTGAATTTCACAAAAATTAATTTTTTATCTAAATTAATAGTATTATTTAATTAAAAAAATTTACTACAAAAACTATACCAGAATTGAATAATTAATTATTTAAACTTTAAACGATCTAATCAATTTCAAAGCAATACAGCGATGATGACAGGTCTAAATCTAATAACAATACTATGCTATACGTGGTAGTCTACGAATTATTAATGACATATTGTAGTAGGTTTTTTTATTGCTACGTTTCGGCCATTGGAAAGTCAGTGAAATCGAAGATCAAAACGTTTGTGTATGCGTACATCAGATCAACTTGTTTGGGAGTCTCGCGTCGTGATAAATAATCTATTCATTATTACCGATTACGTGTTTTTAATTCCATCGTGGAAAAAAAGTAAATATTTTTTCCAAGGTTCTTAAACCATTAATAACACAAACGATTCACTCATATATTATATGATGTTTTACGCGCATCGCCGGAGTCATGTCCGATTAGATACATAATTTGTATACATTTAGTCATACAATGGTTAAAAATATATTTTTATACATATATACATAATCAATTTGAGCTGTCATCTCACAATATTTTCTATTTTTTCATTCCCCCGTTTTTCACGATTTATAAGATATGCCGTTTAGAAAGTGTACGTTGTGTTTTAATAAAGTCGTATAAACGATTTGATTATTAATAAAAGTAAAAAAAAATAATAATCACTTCTACAATGACACTGCATGGACATTGCTTATGGAACTTATATTATCTACCGGATGGGAAAATATTATCCGTAAACCGACGTGAACCTGAATTATAATCATTATGTTATATAGCACTATTTTTTAATTTTTTTTCTTATTACATATATTAATATACATATATACTTGTAATTTTATAATTATATTCGCACTAATGTACAACGCACGTATGTATAATTAAGTGTATAATATTTGTCGCGAAACGATGTACAGTTCTTAAAACAATTTTTATTATCATTTTGTATGATCAGTAATTCCTACAAAAATTCCCTTGGTCGGGTCAGTGGATATAGTGTAAAATCGTTACGATACGCGTACACACGTAGTGAAAGGCACAAGGTATTTTAAGGAAGTTCATTGCAATTGCAATTGCATGATCCAATTTGCCATCACATCCCCCTATAAAACGCTGTGTCTAATAAATGAAAACACTTGAAAATTGTATTAATATGTATTTTAATAAATTTTAAATGTGATTTTAATGTAGAAGACAATTTTGTTGTTGATTTGAACGATACATTCAGTAGTCAGCATGAGTGGTGAAAGATAACTGGTAATATGGTATATTTAAAAAAAATCGTCGGACATATTTTATTTCGATGATTTATATTAAACAAAAAAAAAAAAAAAATGGAGAGACGTAACCCTCAATATCCACTTCCACCATTGTACGTCACTGAGAACAAATATGTACCATTTACCATTTATACTTACATTGTGTATCGTACGGGTGTGACTTGGTCCTACGGCGAAGGCAATCGCAGTAAATACTTTTCACGGTTACGTAATCCGTCAGACGTATATAATATTATGTTTCAATAACACGGTGGCCGAGCAGCGGGTTTGTTATCGAGTAATGTTATTTTATATAAATACACTACGTTTGTATGTATACAACCAGTTTCGTTAGGTAGCGTGCTTTTGTACATATAAATAATGTATATATGTTTATGTAGATCATTAATGATGGTATAATACGTTCGCGTCCCCTCGAGTTGTCGGTCACGACTAGAAAAAAATAAAATAAAACCGTAGGAAACGCGGTTACACCTACTTACAATTTTACCCCGAAATGCGCGTGTTCGGCGGGACAGAGTGAACGTGAACGTGTTTATTTACGTCGCGAATTTGTTAATAATTGATCAATTGAGTCCAATTATTTCGTTAGATTATCCTATGTAATATTATATTATTAGACATATGATTATAATACTGAATACTTTGTCATATCATACCTGTTCAATTCAGAAATACTGTCGAATAAAAGTGAAGAAAATCAATATTTTAAGTATCTCAGACCTGCGATTGTGTGGTTTTTTTTTTTTTGTTTTTCAATCCGGAGATTGGTTTTTAACTAATGTTTGTGTGGTATGTGTGTGGTATCTGCACGAGCTACAGTAACGGGAGATGAAAATAAAATAAATATTTTTGAGATAACACAGTATTAAGACCAATATACTCAAGTTTGGGAGCGAAGGACCAATGAACTGCTACAACAGATGTACAAGAAAGAATGTAGCTTGATTCATGAGAAGTGCAAGATTGGAGTATAGGCCGGCCACATCTGGAGAATCGAATATAGTATATAGTTAAAACAGTACTCGTGAACAATATAAATAAGAAAATTACACGTCATCGATCGAAGCAACATTGAGATTAGAAGTAACAAAAAGATTAAAAAATAATATTAATTTTATTGGAAATTCATTGCAGGAGACACGTCACAAGAACGATAATCGGTTTAAGACGTTTCAAAGACTTGAGAAATAGTTTGCACGTACGAGTGTATAACAACATAATAAAATAGCACAGACCGTTTGTTCTGATTTTTTTTTCCTTTTTTGGACAATAAGATGAAATAGCAACGGTACAAACTTCAATTATTATACGTCTAAGTTGGAGTCCATTAAAAAATTTATAATTTATTATTTATAATACAATTATGTTCTCGTGTACGGTCGTATTGTGTGCTACTAAAAGAACGTACAATTACTACAATGTGATCATTGACATTGTCATTGTACCAATATTGTAAAAAATGTGACAAATTAATTATATTATAACCTATATAATATAAATAAATATAGTAATAAGACAAAAAGAATATTTATTTTTACTATCGAATTATTTTCGTAATTATATTACATTGCGAAATTAATAGAAGCGTTATCATTTTGTTTTTCATCGTTTAACATTTAAAAACATAAATGGTTCGAAAACAAATGATATCTTTGTGTATGGTGTGTTATTTTTAAATACGTTCACGATGGTCCATCGTAACACGTAAAACTGCAATTATTCAATATCATACATTTTTATGTACGATCCACTTAATATGTGTGTTTCACGACAAATAATAAATACATTGAATATTTTTGTCACCAATCATTTCTTAACCTCATGTTCCACCTCTAATTAGATGATAATATATAAACGTTAATTTTCATCTCGTATTACAACAATTACTGCTATTGTACGGTATTGCTATAAAGATATTGGCTGGTACAAATATTGTTTAGTGAGAATGAAAAATGAAAAATTAAGGTTTCTTAAACTTTACATTTAATCACATGTAATCAACTAAACATTTTTAAGTTTGAGCATAATGAATAAACTTTGTAAACCTTAATTCATGTCGAATAATTGTTAATATTTACTCAAAACTAATTATGTATAATTATTATTTTACTTTACAAAATCTATGTCAATCGTGATTATCAGATATATAATTATCTACGTATTTATATATATATATCAGCGGTGTAGCCAAGATTTTTTTTCTGTGGGGGGGGGGGGGCTGATCAATTTTTTCAAGACTTTTGTAACGACTTTTATAGGCCATTAAAATAATTTTTAAATTTTCTTATTATTTCAGGGGGGCTGCAGCCCCCTCAGTTCCTCCCTGGCTACGCCACTGATATATATATATATATATATTTTAGTTATACATATCTTATATATATTAAAATAATTAAGTTGAAGTGCACTGCAGACAATAATTTCCGTTAACATTACATAACATTACAAATATTTTTCAATTAACCATTTGGTAATCATACAAAACCTGCAATTTGTGTTAATATTATGTTATTTATGCTCGTATTTATTTTTACGAACAAACCGAATTTCCAACAATAAACATGATCAAATGTTTAGAGGAAGACCTTCAAAATGTATTTCACTCACATACACTAAAGTAAATGTATTTTCGAATAAATGACATTCGCCAATATTTTAGGTACATATTTTGACTAATTAATTTGTATACAGACTTATAAATATATTTACTTATTACTCAAACACGGTGGATAATACCGTTAACGATTATACTTCTATAACACATATATACTATATTATACTATTTTTTGGCTGGTAATTTTTTATCATGATTTCAAACCCAAATATATTATTAACCTAATTAATACAAACGTGCTTCGTGATTTATAAAATTAATATGGAGCTTATTCGTTAAGAAGTGATGAGTTTTTGTTGTATGTAAAATGTGATTTTTATTGCAAATCAAAGTGCAACAATCTTAATCTTTTTTTACTGCATTTATGTAATATGTTAAATAATTAAATATTAATTTAAACATGTTCGTTACACTGAAATGTTCAGTTGCAAACGCAATTGTTTATTATATTTTTTATTGATGCGTTATATGTTCCATGATAGTTGTTGATATGCAAGAGACATTTTATACATTTTTTACCCAGCAATGTTTCTTTTTATTAGTAAAATGCCTTTTTATCGGAACAAAATATTTTAGTTCTATTGGCCACAAACGAATCTTCTTGACGTTTGAAATTCCACTAACTGCATCATTATAAAATAGTGTGCGTAATATAACCATCAAGTTTTCGAGGATGTAATTCGATTTTCATATTTTTTTATTGGGATTAGGATTGTTGTCGAACTGTACCATTGAGTACTCATATTAAAAACAGGATCAAGTCGTTCGCTTAATAAACTAGTTTTGACCGAACCGTTGATCATAGTTTAGATTTATCATTGATTTAAGTGCAACTTTGACGTCAAAAGAAATTCATGAAATATGAATTTTTAAATTCGAAATGCATTCAAAATGTAATGTATACACACACATACACACACATATAGAGTGATCCTGTTTCGACTGAAAGCTATTCATTTTTCCATCATGAGCTTTACGATAAAAGTTACCGAGTGTCAATTATTTTGAATATTACATGTTAGATTTAATATTTTATGCGATATTACTCGAAGCAAATATCATATAATTTGTTTTTACAATTTAAATTATAATATATCATTATAATAGAATAAACCACATCGTTTGAATGATAAAATGGCTTTGAAATTTTAGCTTGATAAAATAATATCTCAAACGAAAAATATACCGTCATTCAGTTCCGTATTTAAAATTGTTGCGCCCTGGATCAACCATATTTTTACGACCTCCTGTCCATCCCACTAAAAAAATATCTACCTTTTTGATTTCTCTTAATGTATTTTCTAGTTATGATCTTTTATTCACTTTAATTTGTCATGTTTTAATTATTATTATTAAAATATAGGTTTAACAACATATAGTATACATTACAAAAAAAAAAAAAAATAAATAAATAAATACAATAGATGCAATGTTAATCATTTTTTTCTAGATTGCTTATTGGCAAAATCATCTATAATATCTTTATAGTAAGTATAATTCTTTTGTAATTTCTGATTCTATATTAAGTATTATATTAGAATATTACAATATTACAACGGGCAACAGCGATACCTGGCCGTCCCCCTAAATAGATCAATATTTGGCTGCTCGGGGCAAATGTCCCTTTGCCCTCCCCCTAAATACGACATTGCCATCGTTATTAGTGCCTATTTTAACCGTTCACCCCCGATGCGATCTTTTTGCGATTTTCATTTCACAATTGCTTGCGGTATACTCCAGGACATGAGTGTTTAAGGATATTTATCACAGAAATAATATACAAGTAATAATAAAAATATTTTACTCACAAGTGTTTTTAACGGCCTAACGTTATCCGATAAAACATAAATATCTTTTACCGATGATAACAAATACTGTTCCGTGATTTCTCCACTTTTTGTGTCAAGACTCCAAAAATAAGTAAAAAATAAAATCAGTCACCTTCCGGAACTCTTGTTATAAATTCTAATCAGATACTAGTAGTCGTCGGTCTTACCAGTTACAAAAATGTTATCGCTTACGAGACAAATAACTAACGAATCTAATGAAAAGAAAACATTATCAAGTATCAGTCAAAAAAATTAAATGAAAGGTTTTTTTTGGTACCCAACAGTTTAATTATTTCTGATTGGCGTAATACTTATGTTGCACTCATTGTAGGGATATCCAACCTTTTGGAAACTCTTTGGCGAGTAGAAATCGTTGAGGACTCTGGACAATTTACATGTTTCTGATAATCGTATCTTTGACTTGAAATAAAATTGCAGCAGTGAGTAAATACATTTAATTTAAAGCTAGAATATTGAGAAATGCATGCATTTTCACTTCCATAATAGTATTTTATAATTATAGTTAAAAGATGGGGAAGAAAAAAAAATGGAATGAAAAATACGTTAAAAATTGTTCTGCGCCCAAAAGTCACGAGAGCACGCGTATTTTCCGCAGGGAAGTGTTGGGCAGAGGGGGCGCATTAAAACCTACCAAGGGATCGGGGTGCACCCCTGGGTCGCGGCGTACATTCGTATGCACTCGTACGGACGGGCAGTTCGCGTAATACACAGACCCGCGGACTCACCAGAGAGCACGCGATGCAGCACAGGGCCAAAAGTTGCACGCCCAAGACCAAAGCTGTTTCCTCGTCCATGATGGTTGCCGAAGCGCTGCTGTTCTACTGTTGCACCGCACGGGGTGTTTGTGGAAAAGACGTGTGTTCACTGCACTCGCTCGTACAACTCGCTCGTTACGGTCGACAATGATCGCATAATATCCGCGGGGGAGAAGGGATACGTGGGCGCGGTTGGTTCGCACGTTTTTCGAAAAACGATTCGGATCCGACGGACGCGTACGGGCGCTCAAGGGCTGAGCAGCGCGACAGAAACGGAACACATGACCGCACGGACCAGACACGTGACGCACACTGCGCGCGCGGAGAATACGCGTGTTGCGCGAGCGCGTTCCGTGTGTCCTCCCCACCCCCCGCCGCCGCACTCGTACGGCCGCTAGAACGTTCAGCGGTTGCGCGTCGTGGCCGGGAGACGATTTCCCGATTGTCGCGTCGGCCGTGTCCGATTCTCGTACGTGCCGTACGTTGTAACGTGGAAAACGAACCGTTCGGCGGGGTACGTCGCCTGTTACGCGCGCCTAGTCCCGGACGTAGGAAGTTTGATTTTTTTTATTCATCTTTTTTTTTTCCCCTCCGTTTTTTTTTTTTTTTGGGGTTTTAATTAAAATCTAAACGTTACCGAGTGAAATAAAAAATACACGAAACGCAGGCAACGCGCGATGGAAAGATAGATTCCGCGTTTGCACACCACAACTGGTATCGTTCCGTTCAAGCGAGAGAGAGAGAGAAAGAAAGAGGTATGTGCACGTACATCAACGTGAATCGGTGTACGTTGTATAGTGGGTCGGCGTACAGGAAGTTGACCGGCAGTGACGGAGTAAAGTATCAACGGATCCGTACCAAAGGTTTGGACGAGATCCGTCACGGTTAGGAAATAGTTGCAAATTAGTTGCTGATTATTGGCACACGTTTTATAATTTTTTAACGTTTTTTGGGGGGGAGGAGGGCAACTTCACATTCGTGCGGAACACTATGGTTACGGAGACTTTTGACGTACTTGCGAACGGTTCGCAACCGTTGGTTATAAGACGAAGAGTGATGGGAAAAATCCGAAGTTGTCAAAGTTCGAAAATCCGATTTCTTGGAATTCAAAATCCGAAATCTGTAATTTGCACTAAAAATTAGATTTTAAAAAATTTCATTAGTATTCTTTTATGTATGACTTATAATAAAGTGTTGATAACTACACATACCTCGTAACAAATTAATTTTTAATTAGAATACAGAACTTCACGATGTTAAATCAAAAATTTGGATATTGAAATCCCTAAGCCCATATTTTAGATTCAAAACAATCCGGATTTGTTAAATTTTTGGAGAATCCTCATCTAATACCCAACACCAACGATGACACATGTGTGTACGTGCAGTACCTACCTACTTACGCGTCGAAGCGACATTCGTCGTCTTGTGCACCCACGTGGTTAACTGCACAACACGAGTATATTACAGTAATAATAATACGAACGTAAATTGTTTCGGCGGACAATAACAGTCATTAACGTCGACAGATTTTTGTCGTGCTTACGTCGTGGTAACGGTAAAATGGTTCGAAAACAATATTACTATTATTATAATTTTTACGAGTTTTGTACGCTGTCACGTCGTATTGCTTACCTATATATTGTGATGTGTACTCAAGGTAATTAGCTTTAATTAGCTTTTGAACGCATTATACCTAGACCTGCCCCAATAGTCGCACACTCGTACACCCTTTTCATTTGCTCAACTTTACCATGAATCCCTTGGAACATTGCAGAATCAAACATTAATAATTAATAACTTATATTTTATGTATATCATGCTACAACTACTAACTATACATATTGACTGTCCATATGTTTTGTAAATCCACTATAACTTTCTAAGCTTCTTCTACCCATACCTCTATGGATAACCACTTTTATTAAAATACTTTAACTCGCATATTAACAATTATACTATTAATAGTTTGTTATGTAGAATTTCGAAAACTGTTAATATCTATCAAGCCTGATCCGTTCTGTTCTGCTGTACATATTTCATTAAAACACATGTTACTATTTTTCTAGTTACTCATCATGATTTGAAAATCTATTTCTTCTTATTCAATATCTAACCTTTATTTATCATGTTTTCGAATACGAATTAAAATTTTTATTTTTCATATTTTCAGGTCCCGCAGTTGACCACCTTCCTGGTCAAATTTCTCAAGTTATAATTATCTTCTTAAAAAGCTTCACTTATCATACACAACTGTATGGATAGTAAATAGTATTTATTTATTTAATTTAAATTACAAAAGTAGGTATATAATTGTTATAAATGTACATGTAAAAACTCGTTTGGGTTGTCCACAAAAGAGTGTACTACAAGGATTTACCGTATGGAGTTACATTAGTATGTAATAATAATACCGTTCGTGCGGTGTGATACAAAGATTTCGAGTTAGTATTTTTCATAACGTGTTTGGTTGGATTTAAGTTAAGAATGTGGATTTTCCTTTCGAACAAACAAATAAAAAAAAAACCGGATTAGAATGCATATTAACATAACACTCACACACACACACACATACACACACACAGACACACACACTACACACACATACGCCCCGCGATCAACAGTACGCTCTCGTGAGACATACTGTGCAATTCGAATTGATATACAGTATTAATAGTCATGTGTATACTATATGTATAGTATATGTGTGTATCGGGATGAACAATATTTTTTTTCGCGAACTACTAGAACGGAACGTGCAACGCGTATATAATATATAATATATAGGTGCTACAACAAGTACCTATACGAGAATACTACACAACGTAGTTTACCGCCGAGTGTGTCATCGGTGTCACTGTACAATATATTTATATATACTACATCACGATAAAAAAATATTTATATTCTTCTATTGCTTACTATTGTAGACAAATGCCGACTTCATATTATACGCTCCTCTTTAGACGTTTTCACGCGCGCTAGTGAAATCGTTACTTATCATTTGTGTATAATATTATGTAGTCTAACGTGCATTTCCGAAGACTCATGCGAAGGGATCGCGTGCGATATTTCGTCCGTGAGACGCCGGTTTCCGTTGAAAGCCACACACTGTAGCAATCAAACATTGCACCAAGGGCGAAACTTCAAAATGCGTTCTTATGCATTTTTAATCAAAAAAAAGAACCGAATGGGACTCGCTCTGCTGTACAGTTGGGGGTGGAGTGCACCTCGTTTATAGGATAGGTCATTATTACAATGGATTTGTTAAATTTGAATGCAATGATAGATATCATTGTATACGAATAACGATTCTGAACGGAGTTAATATGTTTGTCTAGGATATAATACATTGTTATTTATAAATATTGTAAAAAGTATATTTTATTTTGAAACGATAAATAGATTTTTCAATTAGGATGGGTTGGCAGTTGCATACAGCGACATAAGTTAAATTATTTAAAAATAATGCATGTAGTTATTATAATAATATCTTATATTAACATATAGTATCAATTTTAATAATCAATTTTAATATTTATATATGTGATATCGTATAATGTATGTTGGTCATTACCAAGTTGACTGCCATGAGTACCAAAATTGGTACTCACTGGTTTTGCTTTCTGTGTCACACTATTTTAAAGTGTTTTGCCATGCACGCTTTGAGAACCAATTCTGGTACTCACACCATATAACTCACAGGATTTGAGGGTCAATTTTGGTACTCAACATTTATCGTGATTACGTCACTGAGAACCATTTTTGATACTCAATTTGTTTATTGGAATAGAAAGAGGAGAAAATTTCAAACTGAATAGTACTCGTATAAATAGCGCTCAAATTAAATGTTTATTAAAATAAAAATGTAATTATTAAAAAAATATGTATACAACTCGTATAAAATAATTAAATTAACAGTATTTCAAACCCATAAAATACTAAATACAATTTACAAAAGAAAAATTAGATTTTTAAATTTGTTTTATTGTTGAATGCACTTTGAAAAAACAATCTAAACAGAAATATTTACCAAAGGCAAGTCAGATTCTGCATCACTATCAAGATAGTGTATAATATGTACATAATTATACCCTGCAACCTACTCGCATCGTTGTGATCCAAAAACTTTAGTCTGAAACAGACAGTAATATCATATAATAAGAGTATATTTCTATCTTTTGCACACGCCAACCAAATATTGTGCACGTATATTTCGTGTATACTTACTGGTTAAAAAGTCGTTACGCCATAAATACGCCTCCTCTAAACCAGTTGGATGATTTTATTCGTTTAATTTGCGTTACAGAGTGCTCTTTGCATAGCTTTCAATCGTTACAATATTATAATAAGCGTGTTATTGAAATGTGCCAAAAATTACATTATAGGTATTCTGGTACCGGTCTCGATTTCGAACATCAAATTTGTCAGGATTTTTTTTGTTTTTTTTTTCCTGAAAAAATATTTTAAAAAAAAGCAAAAACGACTGTGCGATGTTAAGTACGCGGTGAATACGAACTGTAATGCAGTGATGATGAATCGCGTATTTAGAAAAAGCAAAAAAAAGTCTTTACGGACAAATACGAACTGCCGCTGTAATATACATATAAATGTGTTGTGTAGACGCGCTTGATGGTGCTCGTCTCGCTTGGATCATCGTGCTACAGGTCCTTGCCACGTGGTGTTGGAAACTTATAATATTTACATTGTTGTTACATATATGTATAAAACCGTCGCTAAGCATGATAAATCAATGCATTCGTTCTGTTTACTATTCCGTGTTGTCGAATTCCAATGCGTACGGTTGACTATGTACAGGCAGAAACGTAGAACTCTTTTTTCGAACTTTGAACGCTTACAAACATGACGTGATAAATCCTGATTTATTTATTTATTTTTTTAATTTTCTTCCAATGTTAGCTAAAACAAAATATCTTATGAATTTTGGACATGTTATGAAATTTAAATCAGAATTACATACGAAAAACATAACAAATAATTAAAAATATTTATACCTGTTGTGGTCACATAATGGTTGAAAAATAAAAATGGTTAGTACACGGTTGAGTACACTTTAATTGCGTATCAAACGTTTGCTTCGTATTATAATTAAACGCCTAAATAAGTATAAAATTACAGTCCGTGGCACGTAGTGTTTTCGGCTCGAGTCTAATGTAAACAGCAGTGCAGCAATTGCTGTTATCGATTAATTGTTTTAACTTGCAGCCTAGAATAAGAAGATTATTCTATGTTAAATTAATAAATGTTTGAAAGAGGAAATGATCGTCACCGCTCATTCACATAAAATATGTTCGATTTATCTTCCGTGAAGTATTATCTTTCATCACACTTGTACCTACATTTAATTTCAAAACCATTTATTCGGTTTGAAACGGCTGCGGGTGAAATGTGATCCGACGAGTGGCGTTCTGGTTGCAACACCGATTCTGTAAATGTGCATCTGTTACGGATCAACATTTTCTATAGATATCAATATACGAATATTATACGTTTACGATTGGACCCAATAATTCGATCTTCATCGAATTCTTCGGATATTTAAACATCATCCAATTAGTGGACGAAATTTTGTTTTATAACCGATTTCACATAGTTTGCTGTAAATTAACTATTTATATCAAATATATTATGATTATATAAAATGTCTCCAAACATAATATTATATATAATATTATGTTTGGAGACATTTTATCAACTGTAGGTGTAAGTTATTATCGACAAGCAATACGACAAAATGGCTGTATACCAATGAAATGAATCTGATAACTTTCTATAACCTTATTCATTAATTTTTATTATGTACCGTAAAGTTAAAAATTAAGTGAGAATAAAAAAAGAATGTCATTGAAACCACTTTTTCTCAATATACACGAATATAATAAATGTCATCACATAACGCTATGAATTAAATATAATGATACATGTATATCTATACTTATCTATATTATGTATAAAGATTAAGTTTGGTTATTGATTAATACAATCTTCTACATTTAAATCAGAAGTGAAGTTAAAAAAATTATTATAATTTAATACTGCGAGATTACAAAAAAAAAAATAAATAAAAAACAATTTCATTATTGTGATTTGTTAAGAACAATGAAGTAATATTAACACACGTTTGGAGGGTCGAAAAAAACTAAAAACTTGTATTAATAATACGATTGCATGTAAATCATTTTTTTTCTGTGATGTAAAGTACTTCCTAAACCGTTTTGCGTATTTTGTACAAGATCACAACATCTATTATAATAACATCGAGCGGCATATATATAAATGCTAATGATAGGCCTCATATTCACAACCGCATACATTTGTGTCCAACAATAATTTGTATTTCGTACGTTTTGCATTAAACAGTGATTTCATCATAATTTCAGTCGTTTATAAAATATTATTTTCTCTTGACAAAAATATAAATATTATGATATTGTTAACTATTTAGTATTCATCAACATGTTAAGAACGACGATAGTATTTTTTTTTTCTATAATTTATTTTATGCATTTTATTCTAAAGTCGTAGTTTTTATATTATGTTTGATTTTGTTCGAATTTTTCTTCTTTTAACGATGACGAAATATGTTAAACAAATAACTGAATCGAAAATAATATTCCATCGTATTTGATTTTAATTCTTCATTGTCTATGAACTCGAATCGTTTAATGTTTCGAAATAATTTGACGAGTAAACATTTAAATTCGATTATAATATCACATAATATACTGTGTTAATATTATTTAACACATTAATATGCGTGCTACATCGTGTATAATATTATGTTCGTGATGAAGCAAACGTTCGCGTTCTCGTGATTTTTACGTCGACAAATAAAAATAAACAATGGTATTATAATTAATCACTGACTGACAAGAATCTAAATACATAATATGTGGCAAAATACGTTAGATAATATAATTATATCAAATCCGAAAAATAATGTAGAGCTTGATTGATTTGGACTCGTATGACGTAATGGTGCTACACTTAACATAATGGTTGTACAATGTACATACATACAGGGTATATGTTAAATTGAGGAGAAAAAAAATATAACCATTAAACGACAACGACGAAATAAACAATCTTTGGAAGTCGTACAGATTTATTGGGAAAGAATACCGTTTGTGACGGTATATATATAATTTATTTGGTTCACTGAACGATCGACGGACAAAACAGTGTAATTTATAATTTTGTGACGTCTTATCATATAGTTTAAATATTATATAATTGTGATCCTAGTCTTGTTTTTAAAACGATCACCTTCAATGTTAATGATTACAGTTCAAAAGTGTTTACCCGCTCGTAACGGTTTATCAAATACGACAGACTTCAAAATGATATTTTTCATGGACACGATTTGAGAACATTAAAAATAAATTTGTGATCTAGATGAACATTCACCGAGTCGACCAAGGGAAATAAATTTCTTCGATAAGTTATATACTTATAATATATGTATATATATATATATATATATATATATATATATATATATATATATATATATATGTATATGTATATATACATACGTATCGTAAGAGTACTTGTAGTAAACAATATAACAATAGTTCATACAAGATTACAAGTGTACTCTTGAGAGATCCACCGATCACGACTGAAACATAATTACGTGTACGATCTCTTGCTGAGAAAATAATCGGAACGCGCTATCACACAAATACCTACATGGTTTGCTTGAAGATTGATCGGTAACAACGTAACGGAAATATATGTACATGTTATATATTTGTATACAGAGTGGACATTTTATCATTGGCCGAGCACTACTATCATTGTGAGTTTAAATGCTGTTAGAACTTAATGTTCAGTGCAAACATAGGTTATGAGCAAAGTTTGGTATTAAAGAGTTAAAAAAAGTCAAGTAAATGTACTTACTTTACGAGTTAATTAATTTTTTTAAAGGAACTTCTTACTAAGAAATTAAAATTGTAATAAACGGATATTAATTAAATTATTAATTTTTTTAGTCACCTTAAGTTATTTTTTCTTCAATTTAAATCACAGTGCTAAAAAATAAATTTGTTTACAAATGGTTGCGTAATAAAAAAGAAAATTTTTTCACGAGTTGAAGTTACTTCTATTTAACCTGGAACTTTAACAAGTTAATGGAAAAGAAAAATAGGGTACGTTGAAATTTAGAACTTTATGAAAACTTAAAACTTTACTAAACTTCACTTTAACGTTTCTTTATGCTCAACTTTAATATTCACAAAATCGTTAAATATTGACATAATTCAACATCTGACTTTTACGCGTATACGAGTAAACTTTAATTTTGTTAAAGTTAATAAAAGCTTTACTTTGAATTTTTACGTTTTTACGAAGCTTTTAACGGTTTAGAAAAACTGAGCCGAACGCTGACAATTTCCAATCGTCATATTTCATAATGATACACATGGCAATAAGTAACGAATCGACGAAAGAACTTACGACATCAACAAGGAGAACGTTCTCTACGGCAAGCCCGAACCAAAACGTTACAGGTTTATCGTTTGAGAATCGAAAATTGGATTACTGGATTTTGAACAATAAAAACGTAGCTAATAGCGTAATTCGGTTTGCGAACCATTAAAACGTGTGAAAATGTGCGCGACAGTCTGAGCATATTTTTTATTTTTATTTTTTCAAGCAAAACCTAACGCGGTGTTGTTCGTTGTAATAATACGCGGCCGCGCTGAAACGTGTCGCTGTACGCGAGGAGACGAAACGTTCGTCCTGTACGTGAAATATAATTGTTATTACGACGGACGTGTCAAGTACGCGAGTGGGCACGGTCCGCGATCGTGTGCTCTCCGTCCGTCCCGTCGTCGTCCACTCGGTTTCTCAGCGCCCCGGCAGGCTCATCGCACACATTCCGGTCGGCTGAGATGGTATTTAGGTCGTTCGCGCTCGCCGTTCGTACGCGTATACCCGTTCGTAACATTGCGGTTATAGCGCCGTCGCTCGAACATCGAGAACCGGCGCAGTCGGCCGTTCCTAGATCTGGAGAATCCTTTTACGGCATCGTGATACGTATTAGAATAATATCGTTATTGTTTTTTTTTTCTTCTTTCACACCCGTTCGCGAATTGTATCGGAGATCGCGCGAACTCGACAGTGACGCGAGCGTCCGCGCTAAAAAGGAAACGTCAAACGCACGTAGGTGTTCACGCGCGAAAGTAGAAATAGCGGTAAAAAATATTCCTCGAACAATGTTTGAACAACATATTATACGAATACAAATAATATTAATCGAAAAAAAAAAATATGCGCTGTCCGCCGCACCGTTGCGTTAAGATATCTATATGTATATAAATGAAAATTATAGGAGGTCCATGAGTCATTTCATTCGTATTTGCATATTCATTATAATATATGAACATGATATGGCGATCTCCACGTAGGGGACCAAACAACTAGCATAGCGATTCGAAATAATACGCGTTATCATTATACTTCCCATTGTCTTTGAAGAAAATAGGACGTTTAAAAAATTACGAGTTTTCGCGTTATTGAATCCGGCACAACGGCCTAATCTAGGAAAATGGTCAATTATCCGATCATTTAATCCACTAACAAGTGTCGCACACGTTCCAACGTATGTTTTTCACTTCAAATGAACACGTTTAGCACTCGCTTGTAACGAATCGGATCCATAGAACCTCACATCGACACGTATAATATATTTATACATAAGTATATAACACGAGAACAATAATGACCCGTAAAGCTTTGTTACTTAAAGATCCCTCTAGAAGCGTGCGATGAGAAATCTTACGCAAGTCGATGTCCCTGCTGTCCTTGCTGGCTGTATACAACTACCCAAAGCTCCTGTACACGATGCCCAGAGTGAGATATCGACGGCGAGAAATACAACGAATAGCGAGGTTCTGGACAAAATCTCGTGTTAAATGTCTTTCTTGTACTATGTACTAACCTGTGGTGTTGGGGTGCCCTACCTTATCTTTATAAGGAGACTCCAGGTCTTTCCCGCACAAAGTAAAGTTTCGATATTACCGGAGAAAGAAACCTCTTGATTATCATGATAGGTGTCCCCGCAAACCACCTCGATCTATATCCAATTAATGACTAGTTTATGAACACTAAGTTGGTGGGCCGATTGGCTTGGATACATTTTTCTAGACACCGTCTGCTCCATGTCGGTTTAGTTGAATGAGTCGAATCGATAAGACTCGATATGTAAACGTAGCTGCGAAAAAATCGAATGTTGACAGACGTTCAGACGTCATTCTGGTAAGAATTTTCGTTTACAGGCCGATGCTGGACTTCCATAAGTCGATTCGAGAGCCACCGTCCAGCTCTCCAAGCCATATCTACTCTTCAGCTTTTACAGCTCGTGAGTAGCTCTTAGAACCGTGAGACGGTCCGTGGTCGAAGGTGTGCGCGGTCATGTTTAACATCGAACCCTAGAATTCAATTGTCTCTGCAGCACTATAATACTATGCACTGATTGCTGGTGGACAAATTTAATATTCTAAAACGTTGGCAATACAAATTCAGTTGTTTTTGTTACACATTAAATGTATGTTATAATTGTGGTGACGGATATGTGTTCGTACAATCAGTGGAGCTGAGCCGATAATTTTTCCAATATCCGATATTCCAATTTATATTTCTGATATAAGATTGGTCTAGTACTATATTTTATTTCTGTGAACCGATGTAAAAAAACTTTAAAAAACCAATATATATTTTCCAAAAATCGATAGTCGATATACCTAGTAGTATCAATATCTGATTAATTCTGATTGAATTTCGACAACGCAAATTGTTTGTATAGGTACCAATTAAATCTAATTAAACAATTCAATTATTAACGAATACTTTAATATTGTTCAATCAATTTATGATAAATATCCAAATGCAGATTTTATGTTATTAAGCTATTTTCATTTACCATTAGCAACTCTTTCTAATAGTAATATATATTTTAATAATAAATTATCTTATTTTAACCTTTCACAATATAGTTACGTTCCTAACAGAAAAAAATTGTCATAAACTATCCATTGATTTTCTTCATGCTCCAATTAATGAATCATATACTTATAAACAGACTGAGATTAAGAAAAAAAAAACAGTCCATTTTTCAAATTTAATATTATAACTTTTCTTTATATGTATATATATATATGTGTGTGTTTGTGTGTGTATGTGCATATATATAATATTATTTCCAATCTTTAAATTATTATAACTACAATATTAAAGCTATGAAATGTATTTAATGTAGTTTTGTAATTCCATAAGAGTATGTGATTATTGTTAGCATTTCTTTATATTGTTAAAGAAAATTAATTATCCGTTAAATGAATTATAAATAAAAAATAAATAATATCCGTAAACATGGTTAATGGTTAATTATACTCTTGGCAACGCACTATAACGTCCAACATACTTATCAAATGTATTTTATACTTTTTGTTTGTTACACGACGAATTTTCTAACGTAACATACTGAACTTCGATTCTAATATACGGTATAATTGTATTGTTAATTTATTTAATCTTCAAAATGAAAAACATTCAACGGATATCCAAGCAGAATTCGAGAGTTGTGAAAAAAGATTCGACACTCAATAAATTTCGCATGGTGGATGACATCGTGTATCCCCGTATGTTGGACGAAATGGATAGTATGGAGCAGGTATTTAAGTAGATTATAATCTTTTTTATGGTTTTTTCTCCCAAAAGGACAATTTTTGAGTAAATTTAGAATGGGTCTGATATGATTTCCCGACACTCGAATGCCCGGCACTTCAATTGCCCGACACTATTTGCCTGACAATACTTTTACCCGACATTACATTGGCCCAACACTACATTTGTCCGACAATACTTTTACCCGACATTACATTGGCCCGACACTACATTAATCCAATAATATATTTTACATTTATTATGTATTCTATATTATTAATATAGAATAATTCAAAAAAACCAAAATCAGACGAATATTTTATCATGGATAATATCGTTATATATAATATATATGTAATATAAAAGTAAGATAATAATTTCATTTATAAATAAACCGATAGGCGATAGACAGATAAAACGACAATAGGTTTTTGACGCAACGCGCGACCTTTTATAGTTCAGTACAGTACAGTTATAGCCGTATTATAGGAATACATTTAGTACAAATTCTACTTCTTTCTTTTAAAAATATTATAATTTTGATTTTATTCCGTTAGGTTTTATTTTAATTATTTGTTTAATATACATTGGAAGATGGCACAAATTTGTGAAACCGTTATTGAAATTTACGTTCTATGGAGAAATGGAAAAATATGTGGATTAACGCTGACCTAACCCATATCCAACAAATTCATATGAAAACACTGAGAGAGATACTCTTCGGCAAAAACGTTTAGAAGGAGATTCAAATTCAAATGGAAAGGAGAGAACTATATTTTTAAAAGCTTCTCTACTATGTATTACCAGCTACCAAATTTAATTAAAATTGAATTTATTCATAGAAAATAAGATTTTGGATGCTGTCGCGTCGTTACCTGTAATAACGAATTTTCACGCAAATTTGGATAAAATTATGTCATTCTTCACACTCCGGCAATAACCATTATAAATTACAGTTATAACTATTTAACAATTAAAATAATTGAAAATATAGCCTGTATAATAACGCTTAAATATACATTTTAGTTAATTTTATTTAATTAAATTTATTAATATTTCATAAAAAAATATAGCTTAGAAATAATATATTAATATCAGTAATCTCAAATGGGTAGCGCCAAGTATTTATAATCAATCTGGATTTTAAGGAGGCCACATTTAAATTTCCCTAGACTGGGGTCTGAGACAAAATGGTCACGTTGCTCCTCCTGACGACTGCGATGCATTTGTAATTTAAATATAACTCTAAGTTCAATATTCTCTTATAGTTTTCTACCCGCTAAGATTTATTGCTCGAGCATTAATTTGATACTAATAATTTGATCCTTGCTTAATTGGGACTACGTGTAGCCGAATCGGGTCGTTATAAAACGTCAATCATTAGTGGAATGTTCTCTTGTTCATCTGCTAAAAAAAAAAAAAAAAAATAACACACGCTAACAATTATAATCAGTATAATATTAGTAATTATTATTAACATTTACTAATACATATAAAGGATATAATACAGTCTTAAAAAACCTGTATAACGTTTTTATAATTAATGTTTTAGATATTTACTAAATACAAGTACCTATTACACATATTAGTTGAACTCTTGAATGTGAAACAATTTTTTTTTTACTTGTTCATTAATTTTATTCTTTTTTTTTAACTCAAATATAGTTTAAACTGCTTGATTTTATTTGTGATTTAAAATAAACTTGAAAATTATTTTTATGAATACTTGAATGTATACCTATGTAGATTATAAAGTATCACTAGAAAACAAAAAAAATTGTGGTGTTCAAATTTTTTAATTCTCTAAGAATGCAAGACTGTTTACAGTATTCGTTTCAGCCTTAACCCTGACAAATCGTCTTCCGTCATTCAAGAAGATAAACCAAATCATATGGTCGATTAATCTATTATAGGCCGTTCGTCCGTTGTTTCGATATTATTATTATTATTTCTAATTGTTTTTAGACCAGTTTTCACCTAAAAAGAGCTGCTGAAAAAATTAAACCTATCAAATTATAAACGTAACTAAAAAGACGATACTAATAACTTATATCATTGTTATAGAACTACAGAAGAACTGCATCCCTTTTGAAGCCAGCAAGTATACAAGTGACGATTAGTAAGTTGGGTATTGAAAAAAAGGATGATGCGTTCAGCAAATTGTGTAAATGCCTTTCCGAAATCGTTAAAAATAAATCTCGAGAATCAGGTAGCACATTTTTTCTTAAACAAAAAATATGACAATATGATTTAACAACTCAATAATAATACTGTGATAGATTACTTTATGCATTTGTACATAATGACATCCTATTGATCATTTTCGTTGGAAATATGAGAAGACTTATCGTTGGATATCCATTTGTCGCGTTATGGTTTATTTCGGTAAACAGCGAATGAGCTTATGCTTTTTTTTAACTATAAATATACGAAAGCACCTAATAATAACAAAAGTCATCGTAACTTAATGGTCTAATTATCCATACAGCAAATAGCGTCGTTATTGTAGTGTATAATTGCTGTTAAAGATTGATATAATATGCATTCTGTACAGTTTTCCAAGGAAGTGGTCAGTCAAAATTATTTCGTTCATCGTAAGCTTACCATTCAAATACATTCGAATAATCAAGATTTCATTTTTCTATTGATATTTAGTGTTATTTAGTCTTATACAGGGTGATTATTTTATCAAAAAACACTCATTATTTGAAAAAAGTATTGAACTTTTTCAAAATTGTAGATTTAAGCTCTTTTAGAATTGTATATTTTTTTATATTTTTCATCTTTATATTAATTAGGTTACTATCAATTTTTGATTTTCAAATAGTAACCTATACTTAAAATTTCATAAATTAATAAAGCTATTTTTTTTTATTATTTATCACGTTCAAATTTTGATTTTTTGTTAATTCGTTGATGAGATATTGCTTCTTAAAGTTGGGTGATTTAGTCGTTATTGTACGTGTAAATGGATATGTTATACCTCGTCAGTAGATACCACATCCTAAAACCACCGAATTTTGAGGAACAATACGAGATTAACGAAAAATGATAATTTTAACGTGATAAATAATATTAAAAAAAATAAATAGCTTTATTAATTTATTAAATTTTAAATATAGGTTACTATTTGAAAATCAAGAGTTGATAGTAGTTTGCCTAATTAATATAAGGGTGAAAAATATAAAAATATATACAATTCTAGAACAGCGTAAATGTACAATTTTGAAAAAAGTCAATACTTTTTCAAATAATGAGTGTTGTTTAATAAAATAATTATCCTGTAGAGTTTAGCTTTATACTTTTACGATTTTCAAAAACTAAATACGATTAGTGATGAATACATTTATTTATCTAAATTAGTATAATTCCTGTCTGTATAATATTAATTGTCAATAAATAATTTTTATAAAAAAAAAGAAAGAAAAAATAATTACGTATAACTGTATAAGTATTTAAATTATTTGAAAACCATAGTATTTTATTATGCATAATAATTCAATCGAGTAATTATTATAATTATTATTATTATTATTTTGATATAGGTTTTTAAATACATTATACTACACATAATCCACATGGATAGTTACAGGCTACACATTCACCAGACCGTTTTCTTCCGTGCGCGGGATGAGCCCTGAATATATTAGATGACTATTTAACGAACTAAATCCAATCCGACATTGTAATGATTGCCGATTGATTAATACGGACTGTTTAAAGTGTTAAATTACCACTGTCCTAAACGAACAATGTTTGTTCTTCTTTACTGGCGAAACCAGACGTTTAGAACGTTGATTGATTAAGACCGAATCTATGTTTAAAGATAAAGCATACGATTATGCAATTATTTGAAATTCGTGATATTACAAACAAGCACTGACAACACTTCATGGAAATGTTATCCAATAGTTTACATGAACATCAATAAACAGCTATTCATAAAGTATAAATATTATTAATATTTTATCAATAACCATATATCTACGTTAAATATTTCCAGTTAGACTATGATGTACGTAGAAATTCAGGTTGTTCTCTGCCGTCATTGTGCTCTATTATCATTAAATTGCGAATCATTTGGTGGCGTAGATTTTAAACAGAATCGAACAATATTTTCTGAACGAACCATTTGTATGATTGTTTTCTAAATAAAAAAAATAAAAAAATATTTAACTAGTCACCTAGTCACTATATGATATAAGTATATATATACTTGATCAATAAGAATGTCATCGGTAAAACGTGTTGTGTATTATTTTCAAGATGACCATTTTATTTGTTCGCGTTTAGAGTTTTAATCATATTTTTTAAAGCATTTAAAGCAAATAACTCTTATAAATCAATTACCGAATAAACCATTAGTAGTTTTCTAAAAGTTACGATTGATTTGTATGTATTTTTTCAGCCACCGATGACATGGACTACTCAAAGACGAATTATTATTGTCGTCGTCATCGACGTTTTGTTCGTCGTCGTCTTCGTTCCTGTGGATTGTTTTGGCAATAATCATGCGTAGTGCATCAGCCATCATATGGAGTTTTTTTTCTTCATAATATTGTACTTTTTTTACATTTACGTGTTTTTACTAATATTTTTTTCGTGTATATAGAATTCATAATAAATTCATAATTATAGTTGTTGTATGTCTGTGGGGAAAAATAATTAAATTGTATTACTTATCACTGTTTTATACAGTACATAATACTATTATATATATATATTCTATGTTACTACTATTTTTTTAAATGATAAACTCGATGCAATAATCTGGTATCTCCGTATTTGGAAATTTTTCAGGAGACGCATAAAAAACTGAATAAGTTAGTTGAATTTCTAGCGAGGGCATAAATACCTTGAATATATCCTAAAATTCTTCACGTGTAAATAATAAGATTACTATATACATAATATTTATACATGCCTTACTTTCCAATAATCTCAAGTACTGAATTTAATTAATAATAATAAAGAGAAGTGTAGATGCCAGTAGGTTATTGTACTAAAATGGAGGAATCATTTTTTTTGTTTTCATTCAACTTTAAAATTTATGATTATAAAATGATCACAGACCATAAAAATCTTCAAAATATTACATCTATGTATAATAGTTGCATTTTACAACACAGAATAATGAGAGAGAACATTTTCTTATTTTTAATTATATACTTTATGTTCCTTCCGGCAATTTACTATCTAATCATCAAATTTCATCTCAATCGTCGAATATTCGTGGTACGTCAAAAAAAAAAAACAAATCTCAATCTGCAAATAAATATGTGTAGATGTGTCCCGAGGTAGTTATTCATCTCCTTTAATTTATATTATTTTTTTTCAGACATACCTACGTCAAACAATACGCACGGTCATCCTACCTTCTAACAATGACTCCAGTTTGGCTTTAAATCAAATCCAAAATCATTTAAAACAAATTGATGGTTGGGCGGAAAATAGTAAAACTAAAATTAACTAAGAAAAGTCTTTACAACTAAATTTCACTCTTAATAGTAATGAATGTCTTCACATAAATAATGAAGAATTACCTTTAAAATCATGTATAAAATACTTAGATGTATCACTTTGGATAAAATATTAACATAGTCCAACTTTACAAAGGAAAAGCGTAAGTAATTAAATACAGGTCTTTACTTACTACGATCATTCTTACAACCATTAGTTAGTCTTAAAAACAAAATTATTTTATACAAAAATTCCATAAGACCCAAATGGTTTTACGGTAGCTTTTCAAAATTGGTGTTCTACTAAACCCTCAAATATTCATCCAATCCAAGATAAAAGTAAATTAATTTGCCAAAAACCATTATAAAATAATCCATTCCAAATTTAATGTCAACATAGTTCCTCACATAAATAATACGTACTCCTATATATTTCCTCGACACATCAACCGACCGTCGTAACGAGTCAAAATTAATTGATAAAAAGGCTTATTATTTAAAAAATAACAATAATATTAATAATAAATACTTGAATCGAATAAAAAAAAAATTAAGATTCTGAGGTTCAGCCAGTTAACCTCTTCATACAACTCTTGTTTAACCCTTGTTCTCATGTTTAACTCTTCTATATTTTTTTTGTGTTATACCACCACTACTTATTATAGGATATAGATTGTATGCGTTTTTCTATAAATTAAAAATAAAATAAAATTTTATATTGTATATTATATCAGAAGAAGAAGATATTATATCATCAGAAATTTCTTGTTTTTATTTTAAATTAAATTTACAAAGCATTTCTATTCATATGATATTAGCTTAATTAGCGGACGAAATTACATCATTTTTTTTTTTTTTCATTTTATTTCATTAGTTTTCAATAATAAGTCATTATAAGTTGATAATTAAGCTCATTACACCGATCGATTTAAATATACATAATAGTATTTATAAATAGTTTAGTTAGATAAGAATAAATCATCCATAATTATATAGTATAATAAAAGCGCAATGCAATAATTAACATTTTTAAAGTGATAAAGTATGTAATTACAGTAAAACTAAGAAATTATCAAAGAAGATAAATACAGTGGGATATAACTTTTATGTGATACATCGGAAAGTAGAGAAATTAGCAGGCTGATTAAAGAGTATACATTTGAAATAAATTGCGATAGAATTGTTGACATAATTACTGAAGAAGTGTTTTCATTAACAACGATTTTAGCGTACGTTTTCGTTTGTGACTGGACGTGAATATCCAGAACCTAGCTCACGGAACCTTTTAGTTTCAATATGTTGACTAAGTACAAAGAAATGTTATTATTTTTATTTAAAAATTAAAATACATATATAATATGTTTCAACTCCAGAATACATATTAAGTAATTTTTTAAGGTTTAAACTTTTTTGCGAAATTGTGTCGATTATGATTTCATTATCCATCAAAGTATCAGATTCAGATGACATAAACATAAATGATTTTAAATGATGCCGACTCAATGAATTTTTTAATTTATTGAGAATATATTTCAATTTCGAAAACATTCTTTCACAAGCTATTTTTGTTGACGACGGTGATAGAATTAATTTTAATACAAAAAATAGTGTTTTGTAAGCTTCGCTGTGCAGATTATATTTCAGTAGTACTGTATAGGAACACAAAATATAATTTCGACATGCTTAAATTTCATTATTAAATAATTTTTATTATTTTTTTGGGTGGTTCACGTGCTATTGTGCATCATACCACGAGCCCTTAACCGATAAACTCTCCAAAAAATAAAAACGTCCCTACGAGTACAAGCGGTCCACCGGAAAACTCCCGGTATCCTGCCTGCCCAGTCCGGCTTTGGTTATGCGCTAAAGCTTAGAAAACATTTTTCTTCAGAAAACCTACAAGAACACGAATTTCGATAAAAACGGAGACACGCCCGATCCAGCTTCTTTAAATGTTTTCCGGCAAACGATTTTTCGTAGTGCAGCAACGTATCACTGTTCGTCGAAATAAGGCACAATACATAATTCAATGGTTTGCCATAAGCTAGCGTTTGAAACGCGATTCCCACTTAATGCATCTACAGTGATTGATATTATTCTCAATTATTGTACGCCTACAGCTCTCAGGATCGAGGCGTTCACAGTGAGCAACACAAACGACACGCGTGCATGGAATTATGTTTTTCCATTGACGTATCAGGGAGTGAACACGGTCACCGTTCGTCTACGTCAACGGTTCCCAAACTGTGCTCCGTGGAGACCTTAGGGCTTCGCAATTGTTTTTCAAGGGCTTCGTTCACTAGCCATACGATATTAATAGTATGACAATTATTGATCGTAATTTAAAAACAACGAGTATGCATACATTTTAACCATACACCGTCAAATCAAATATAATTCACCGATACGTGTACAAACAATATTGAAATGCTGATCAAAAAAATATTTATTTTTTTTTTGAATTTTAGACGTCACACAACCCCATTCCAGATGTTATTTGACCGGGTATATTGTATGTAAAAAATAATTATATGAGTTATAATATTAAATATACATTATCTCGTTTAGAGTTCCTCCTGCGTACATAATATGTGTGCAAGAGGAAACTCCAAATTTTGGGCACACGTTTCGATAGGCGTATTGAAGACTTTTGGCGGCGGCCGGACGTTACGCAATGGACCGCGTGGAGCGCACTGGTCAGCGGTCTTAGGGGCAATACCCATAGTTCCGAAAAACATTTGTTCCGGTGGTATTTTGTCCCAAAATAGCAATTGTTCCAAAAAAGTGTTGAACGAATTACCGCTGGGAGAAATATTTTTTAAAACGAAAAATAAATGGAAGTAGTGGTTAGGGGGAAAATACGTTTTAGAACAAATATATATTTTAACTAATATGTTTCTGTTGGAAAAATAATTGTGGAACAAATGACTATAGAACGGATTTGGGACTTTTGTTCCACAAAATCTGGTCCATAACGTACTGGCGCGCTATGGCTGTTAGCAGGTTACAGGTTACAGGTTATTGGTTAAAATTATTGAAATTGTGTTTCGGTAAGTAGAAATAGAATATACAATTAAATTTGTCTATCTAATACATATTTTTTTTAATTATTTATCTATAGTGATCCGTGGTCTTAACGTAGAAGCGACGACCGATATTGTTTTATGAGTTGGTCACACTGTTAGCCGCGGATCGTGTTCTAATCAACCAAGCCGGAACCGTAAACATACCGCATACTGTATTGGTTGTACGGCCGTCGACGTTGTCGTGCCTGCCGCTCCCGCTACCCGGTTAGATGTGAGCGTTCGCGTTTTCGATTTCCAGAAGCTTCCATTACGACTAATAAACTCTTACTTTCGTCTTGTTTCCTTGCAGCCTAGATCATCACCATGAGCCGTCGTCGAATTCACGACAGCTACGAGGATTTGTATGGTTTGTATTATGTTTCGTCTCGTTCTTTCTATTTTGTCAACTGTTGGCTGCTAAACCATTTCGGACCCACTCGATACGATTTCAATTACTAATCAATACAAACTCTTCCATGACACCGTATCGAGTCGGGTTTGGGAAAGATTCTAATATTAAATATTGTTGTTGTGTAATTAACTTGTTGATATCGAAAAAAATAATTAAAATAATATAAGTACATTAAAAGTAATATAAAATCTGATACATAATTATCTGTATAAAACTAATATAAGCAATATTGGCCTACTACAGCACTCGTCTAGGATTGCACAGACTTGATACTTAGTTTATCAAGCCATCCACTAGGGTGATGTTTTCCATTCATTAATTTCAAATGACCAGTTTATGATTTAAGTTCTTGATCATTTTTTCGTACGGACTTAAATAGTAGTTTCGAGTACATAAACATGATATTTCCAATCAATAATTGTTATCCACACCGGGTCCTTTTGAGTTAGAGTTATGTCAAAATATTGTACTAACTGTATAGACTTAACTACTTGACACTATTTGGACTAAGTAGCTTATTAAATAGATCATAGAATCCTGTTAAATTTACTCCTAATATTTTGATATAATTTATATTTAAAAAAAATATTTCGTTTAGTACAGTTAAAAAATTTGTTTGATAATTGTTAATGAAAAAAAATAAAATACATTTACATCTTATGGTTTTTTAATTACATAGATGATATGATAACTTTTAAATCTCTTAGTTGAAGTAATAATTTTAATAAATATTTACTAAGATATTATTTATTACCAATCTATATTCTACTGTTATTATACATTTAGATAATGCAATGAATATTATGAAATATTTTACAATAATTGTACCTAATTGATTTTTCTTATTTTCTTTTATAACTCTATACTGACTTTTAAATAAATATTATATATATAATAACCAATATTGATGTTAATTATAAAAATATTCTTATTAACATTCTTAGGTGCTGACCGTGGATATAAAAAACGTCGTCGTGGTACTTCAGAAAATATTGATTTAGAAGATAGATTGGAAAGTCTTATTCTTAAAGTTGGAGAAAAGGTAATTTTTCAATTTAATTTTTTCTTTCCGTTTACCTTGATATTTTTAATATGATTTTTAAATTATATTTGTTTTTACAATGAATACAAAATAAATGCATAATCATGAATTAATATCCAAATTTTTAATTTTTATAAACAGACCTCTAGCACTTTAGAAAGTAATTTAGAAGGTTTGGTCAGTGTACTAGATGGCGACTTACCAAATTTTAAGAAAAAAGTACTAAAATTATTGGTAGATTGTGCTGTTAATATGCCTGAAAAGTGCACTATTTACTCAACTTTAGTTGGCTTGTTAAATGCAAAAAATTATAACTTTGGTGGAGAAGTAAGTAACATTGTTACTGTATTTTATTGTTCAAAAAATATTATTTGTGTTTGTATAATAGTTTTGCAACATTTCCAAAATTTTTAGTTTGTTGAAAATATTGTTCGTGCTTTCAAAGATAGTCTTAAAAATAACTCTTGGAATGAAGCTAGAGTACTTTTACGTTTCATTGGTGATTTGGTGAATTGTCATGTTGTGTCAGCTAGTTCATTTGTACAGTTAATGGGTAGTTTATTGGATGTTACCAAAGAAGATGGAGTTCCTAATGTACGAAAAGATTGGTATGTTTTAATGTACAATAAAATTTCATTATGATGATAATATATTTTTGTATATTAATACAGGTATTGTTATGCTGTTATGTCATGTTTACCATGGGTTGGCAGAGAATTATATGAGAAAAGAGAATCTCCTCTTGAATTGCTGTTAACAACAATTGAGATTTACTTGAACAAACGACCTAAGAAACATGTTAACATGCTACGAATTTGGTCCACTGATGTACCTCATCCTCAAGAAGAATACTTGGAATGCTTATGGAATCAGATTAAAAAATTGAAACATGATAATTGGACAGAAACGATTATACCAAGACCTTATCTGACATTTGACAATGTTCTGTGTGAAGCACTTCAGCATAATTTACCTGTTATTGTACCTCCTCCTCATCACAATGCTTGTGTGTATCCAATGCCATGGGTAGTTTATCGAATGTTTGATTATACTGATGTAACTGATGTAAGTGAACTATAATTAAATTCAAATTTTTTATTTTTTATTTTTAAATTACATTTTTTAGGGTCCCATAATGCCTGGCGCTCATTCAATTGAACGTTTCTTGGTGGAAGAACATCTAATACAAATAATTGATATGTCATACAAAAATAGAAAAGAATGGTAATAATTACTAACTAAATAACTTTTAATCATAAGGGATATGCTTAAACATAAATTGTTTAAATGATAAATGTATGAATTTATCTTGTTTATTTTAGTGCCACTGATTTAATGAATTTTGTACACAAGAACAAAGTACCTTTAGAGTATTGTATTGTTGAAGTGATATTCAGTTTGATGTTTCATCAACCTAAACCAAAGTATTTGGAGGTTATGTTTGGCTCTGTCTTTATAGAATTGTCTAAATTGTCAACTAATACAATACCACTTGTATTGGCTCAGACAACAGAAATACTTTACTCCCGTATAGAATCCATGCATGTGTGTGCTTTTGATAGGTATATTAAATCACGCTGCTTTTATTGGTTATTAAATAATTATCTAGCTGTTAAATAAACATATTTGTTAGGTTTGTGTCATGGTTTGCATATCATTTGAGTAATTTCAAATTCAGTTGGTCATGGCAAGAGTGGGCTGATTGCTTGGCCTTGGATCCAGAACACCCAAAACCAAAGTTTGTCCGTGAAGTTCTTCATAAAGCCATGAGGTATAAACATAAACATGTTTTAATTCTGTTGCCTTAGTAACTGTAAAAAATGCTGATAACTATTTTCAGATTATCATTTTATGAACGAATACGTGATATAGTGCCACCTGGTTTTGAACCTTTGTTACCAGAGAAACCTGAAACAAAGTATAAATATGCAATGGAAAAGTCCAGTAAGGAATTGTTATTATAATTAGATCGTAATTGATCTGATATACATTTTTTTTAAGGAAAAATTATGTTTATTTTTCAGATTTACCTGGCCAACTTCTATCAAATACATTACTTACCAAGATACGAAGCAGAGCATCTTCTGAAGAAATTATTGAAATATTGAAAGAACCATTGATGTTGGAAAATGGTGAACTTATTGAACCAGCAGATATTAGCCCTTCAAATTTAACCAAAATTGATTCTTTTGTTCAAACAATATTATTCATAGCCAGCAAATCATTTTCACATGCTTTTGCAGCTATCACAAAGTTTATCAATGTGTTTAAGGTAAAATTCAATACATAATAAATGTAAATATAATTAAAAATCATATGTTTTTATATATTAAAAGATTTTAAATAATTTTAGATTTTAGGAGAAACTGACGAAGGCCAATTACAAATACTTCGGAGCACTTTTGATTTATGGAGTGCTGATCAACAAATGTTAACTGTACTTATTGACAAAATGTTAAAAACCCAGATTCTTGAATGTTCATCGGTTGCAAATTGGATATTCTCTAAAGAAATGATTCCAGAGTTTACTAAGTAATAAATAATTACTACAATCATATTCCTTCTAGATTTTTCACTTCTAACAATTATTTAGGCTATACATTTGGGAGATATTATCATTGACTATTAATAAGATGTCCAGACATGTGGATCGACTGACTAGAGAGTTGAATGAAGCTAGAGAAAAGTTACGAACAACAGCGGCTACATCTAATAGCTCAGAGGATAGTGATACTGAAACAGAAAAGGCTGAGACTTCGAAAGCTTCTCGTCCTTCAACATCAACATTTGGTCAAGCTCCAATGGATGTTGACGACAATGTAACTGAAGAAATGGTTGAGCGTATGGAAGAGAAATTAGAAATGGCACAAGCTGATCAGAAAAATTTGTTTTTGATTGTATTTCAGGTATTTTTATTATGCTTAAATAACATAGAACAATTATTATATTTTGTTTTTGTATTTCAGAGATTTATAATGATATTATCTGAACATTTAGTCAAATGTGACACAGATGGCAAACCATTTGATACATATTGGTACAAATATACTATTGGACGATTGCAACAAGTATTTTTAGCTGTAAGTACTGCAAGTCTTAATTTAAAGTTGTATATTTTTTTCTAATTCAAAATATAATAAAATATAACATGAGTATAAATATAACATTGGATTAAATGCTAAATATTGAAGTATTCAAACTATTTATTTTTTTTTTGTTTTATAAATATGTTATTTTATTTTTCAATATTATCATATTTTGTTATCGTTTTAATTTTAATGATAATTGAATAATATTCATATTTTATTAAGAAAATATTAAAAAATTCATGATTTTATCAATAACTTTGTTTAGTATTTTAAATATTTTTTGTATTGTATTAGTGTTTTTTTTTAACACTAAAAACACGAATATTAATATCTCCACATGCACTATACATCAAATTAACTTTGATCAATGTTTTAAAAAATTATATTTATCAAATGGCTATTTATTTATGTTTTCAGCATCATGAACAAGTACAGAAGTACAGCAGTACTTTGGAAGGACTGCTTTTCACTCAAGATCTTGATATTCATATTCTTGAAGTATTCCATCAATTCTTGGCACTTCGTTCATAAGGACTTTGGATTTTCTTCTCACTACTTAATGGAATAGTTTAGGTTCATGAATCATCATTGCATTCATCATCAATTCAAGAATCATGTATTCATTTTTGATTGGCTTTTAATTTTTTTTTTTTTTTAATAACATTTAATAACCATGGTTTGAAAATAAATTTTTATTATACTCTATAAAATTACATCATTATTACACTATTTAATTCTTTTGTGTGATAAATGTATGTAGAAAAAATATATATATATTTATATATATTATAACAAAGATTATTTATTAAACATTTCCAACAATTCATTGACATCGTCTTTGGAGCCTAAAAATATCGGACTCCTCTGGTGCAAAGCGGTGGGCTGTATGTCCAATATGGGTATCTTGCCATTACTCGCTACGCCACCTGCCTCTTCAATGATGTAGGCCATTGGGTTACCTTCGTACAGTAGACGCAACTAGTGGAAAGCGCATAACATATTCAAATAAAAATACAGCGATTAAAATGCAATGTCTATCAAATAACTTACTTTGCCATTTGGTGATAGTTTTGTTGCCGGGTACATGAATATACCTCCATACTTCAATGTGCGGTGTACATCTGCCACCATTGAACCAACGTATCTAGCGCCAAACGGCTTACCGCACTGGGAAAGCAAAATAATTTTTTCAGGCGGAAAATTATAATGCAAATGATGTGCCTGGTAAAATTACCTTTGGGTCTTTTTTCCTTCTGACGTACTCAGTCACGGTATCGTCCCACAGATGTGAATACCCTTCGTTTATGCTGTAGATGTTACCTTTGTTGGGTATTTTAATGTTACGTTCGGTCAGCAAAAATTCCCCGATAGCCTGTCAAACAGTAATATTTCGATTTGTAACGAACATAATAGAATCGTTTGTTTTACCATTATTCTAACATGTAAATAGACTTGTAATAGCATGCAATGTGCTGAAACATTTTAAGTTGAACAAATAAAAAAATAAAAAAAAACACCATTATTCTGTTTAGAGTTTGACACTCTAGGTGAAATTAATGGACCTATTTCTCCTAACGTCCCATGTTTAATCAATCCTTCGTAAAATATCAAAATTACTTTCATTGTAAATTGCACAGATCGTGTAGTTATCTTTGTCGTGGAAAACATATTAATTGTTGCTGTGTATTTTCTAATCTTTTCGTGAAACTACTGCAGTCTCTTTGAATTAGATTCAATCATCTTTGTGGTATTCAAAATTAAGAAAAAAAGTCATAAGTTTCGTAATAGACGTTTGAAAACGATATACGTTTTTTTTAAAGTTAATTAGGTATTATTTTATTATTGTTCATATTATGAATTATGAATTAGAATCAAATAAAATTAGGATCTTCTTCGCAATATATGTGTACATAATTATAATGCCACTCGCTCACCAACAATATCATATTGGTTCATTTAAAATTTGAGGGGAACGTACGTACAACTTTGTGCGGTTGTAATTATTTAGAGCTTTTCGAAAATTACATTTTTATTGGTCGAGGCGGTTTTGTATTCCACGCTGGGTCGTGAATGGACACATTGTATCGTTCCATACATTTTATCAAAACATTCACATCGAAATAATAGATCGTAATCGTTAAACGTTTAATTCGGATTTTAATGCTTTTTCGGATGATCGAGTATAAAGGTCAGGACGGAACAAACACGATGACGAACGACGAAGGAATTTTGTTTACAAAACCGTTTCTCGAGTCAAACCCTATGTAGGCCGGGTCACTCCTCGTAATCTTATCGAGTCCGAACTGTTTTGCTTGTGTTATTAACAAATAAACAGATTAACTAAAATATTATCATTTACTATGTTCTGAATCGGTTTCAACGTCATTCAGTACTGAACTATGGACATTTTGTTTGGAATCGCAAGAGTCTTACAAAAAAATTCATTATTTAAATATTTTACTTCTATAAGCGATGCGCCATAGAGCTCTGCTTATTTTGAAAATGGTCCCATCTATAACACTATTGGTGGTTACAAAGTTTAAATGTTTTTTAGTTATAACGCAGTTTTATCGAGATAAATAAAATTAAAATTAAACATTTACTTTAAGAATTTCAAAAAATTCAAAAATTACAATAAAAGTAGTGAGATTTTAAAACGCTTGTAGAAAAAGAAAAGTGCGATGGGTCTCTCCCATCAAACCCTCCACTTCCCCACCGATCGCTTCCAAATAAATCGTTTGGTTTTGAAATAGCAAACGTTGTTGCTCTCACGCGTGCACAGCAGTTGTACAACGTGGATCGGAATATTGCAGTGGTCGTATAAACCGTAATTTTCACTCATTACGTAGAACATATTACGGACTTCATCCGAATCCCCTTGCGGCCGTACGAACTGCGGTGACCGCGCCGTAATGAAGCCGTCACTTAAAACGTTTTATTTCGGACACGAGCTCTTAAATGTTGGCTCCACCTAACGTTTCTATCCGTTTCCCGTAAATTTCGGTATATCCCAGTATCTTTCATAACTACCGCATTTCGCTCTAAGCCATTGGTCGCTCAACGTTTTCGAAGCCGCCGCTCCCTCGACAAGCGAAATATTTCTCAACGCCTTCTCACTCCAAAAGAATAAAAACACGATAAAAATGTAAGATTAGCGAATAATTGAAAATTTTCCTGTCGACCGTTTTTCATACGCGTGACGGATGGCGTAGTATTTGCGTCGGTTTTTTTTTTTTTAAATTTTTTTTTCTTCGATTTTTACATTTCAATGTTAACAAACGTTCGTCGTGCGGCCCAAAACTTACTCAGCCCCACCAGGCGGGTAAGGGGGTGGGGAAAGGTGTATTACTGCCTGCGCTTAGACGACCACTGGCTGCAGACCGCGATGCGGTTCTCGACCAGTCGTTCGTTGACGTGAACCGATCCTCGCCGTGTACCGTGACCGGAAAACGGACGAAACGATTCACGCGGTACGTGTTGCCGGAACGTACGAACACCAACACTGGTCGGCGTAGAACGTTATACGGGCACGCGGTTGCGAGTTTTCGTCGAGTTGAACAACCGCGACGGCTGCGTCCACACGCGGGGCGGCCGCTGCCGGCTACGATACGTTCTACGACCAGCGTTGGCGCAGCGAAGGATACGTATTGGCACCGTGCGCCCGTCCTTACCGGATCCAACATGAACCCGTTGACTCCGCTCCCTTTGCCCAACGACAAGACCATCATCGTGGCACTGCCGTAGAGCGCGTAACCCGCGGCCACCATGTTCCGGCCCTTTTGGAACGCGTTGCTGACGTTCGTCTCGATGCTCTCGTCGGTTTTCCTGCGCGAACAGACCACCAATTGTTAATGCGAACCGCGATACGCAACAGTACGGCGGCGGCGGCGCCGTTTGCAAAGCTGTACGGTACAGCCCGTGAGTCCGGGTCCTTATTTTTCTCGGTCGGGAGACACTAAGTGACCGAAACGGTATTGTTTTCCCCATAGTCTTTGTATCGACATCAAGTCTTATAAGTCTTAAAAAACCCTATAATCGATGACTTTTATTTTTATTTTTTTGCGATCGAACCGGCCCCGCCGGGTCGCGCGCGCCATCTCTTTGAACGCAGAAATGTTCCGTTTTCCAAACGGTTGTTGATTTCGGATTAGAATTAACCGTTGTTTAAATCGAAATCTACACATTTTTATCCATCGTTTCAGGTCCGTTACCCCAGTACCACCATATTATATAAACAACTCCAAAATTATCCTATTGATTGTTATTTCATTTGTACAAATTTGTAATCGTGATTTGAACATTTGTACACCTCCCAAAACTCGGGAAAATCGATTTTTCCGTGGCGGTACTGGTGTAACCGTTACCCCAGTACCGCCATCGGCTTATATTGGTCCTATCGACTCTTATTGATTTTTCCGAGTTATAGGAGGTGTACAAATGTTCAAATCACGATTACAAATCTGTACAAATGAAATAACAATCGTCTGTACAAGTCCGGAGTCGATAGGACCAATATAAAAACCGATGGCGGTACTGGGGTAACGGTTACACCAGTACCGCCACGGAAAAATCGATTTTCCCGAGTTTTGGGAGGTGTACAAATGTTCAAATCACGATTACAAATTTGTACAAATGAAATAACAATCAATAGGATAATTTTGGAGTTGTTTATATAATTTGGTGGTACTGGGGTAACGGACCTCATCGTTTCGGGTGATCTACCTACAATGTTATAGTGTCGAACTAAAAAATAAACTATTTCATTAAAAACTGTCGAAAATAACCCGTTGTAGCAGGTCTATGCGTATAACAGTGATAATCAACTGCGTCCCGGTTAAAATGTCTACTCCAATAGCTTTGGCGAGTTGATAAAAATTAGCAATTCAAATTGAAAATTTGCAAATGACTTTTTAACGGTAGGTATTTCTCGACCTCTATGAAATTTATGCGAGATATGTTTTTGCATAAAACCAAGGGATGAACCGCAAGGGACCGCGATTTCCGCATATGTACTTTTCGTAGCATTTTGTCGGTCGGCTTATAAGTTCCACATTGTTTCGGCAAATTGTTTCATTACGCAAACCCCTGTAAGCTTGGACGGGAAGAGGACATTATATGGCATCGGGTTTATTTATTTTTTATTTCGATATTTCATATCTTCTATTATCATTATTATCATGTAAAACATGAGATCGATCGATGCATTTTGTGAACAGTATTCGACGGAGATTTTTACGAAACCGGAAGTTTCGACGGAATCGATAAAATATCACGAGTACACTATAACATAAACAATACCGTAAGTCTGTAACAAGACGATTCGACCGGTCACAGAGCGTCTTGGCCGCGCGATGCTCGCAGGTCCGAAGGAAAAATATGTCTTTTTCGCCGCCAAATATATACAGCCGACGCGCGCGTTTAACACTACAGACGTTGAACACCTGTGGGCGAAGGGGAAACAGCAACGCGGGATCTAAGAGGATTGCCATGGTATTCTTCGTCTTCGTCTATCGCCCACATGACCCAGGGATTCTGATTCACGTTTTCTATTTCCAACGTGTCGATCGATCGGTTTTGAAAACTCATTTGAACTCGTCGTAAAGTCTGCTCTAGTTCGACTCTTCGTCGCTGTTTAAACGTAACACTCGACGTATCAAAACATCAAATTTATGTTTTCGATATGTTTAATTCTGTTCGGTGAAATTTTCGGAGGAAACGAAGTAAAAATAAAAAAAAAATAATAATAAAAGTGGTAACGCAGACTGACTTCAAAATAGCTTATTCGAAACGCTTATTGCGTCAGTTGATCGAGATCGTACCGCCGTCGGAAAGGGGAAAACGTGTTGATCCCCGTGTCGCGCGTGCTATAGTCTATATAGAGACGGGAACCGGCGGTTTAGAGACCACCTAGACGCGTCGGTTCTGGGTGGAAACGATGTTGGCCGCGATGCCTGGCTGGCGACCGTACGTGACGACGACCAAACGGAGAGAGACGTCGATAATATTACACGGCAATCACGTGTCGCGGGCGTGTGATGTTGGGCGACACACGTCGGCGCATAAACGGTTCTGAATGTCACATTGACAATCGGCGCCGTGCGGTAAGGGCGATCGTGGTTTCCAATAAGTTCGTGAAATCACGTACGCACCGCGGTGTGTTGCCGCGCGCATGTAATTGTGCACGATTAAAGTCTCGCCGGTAGAAAAGCGAGCACGCGCGCGCGTTACGGTCGTCGGCAATCGCGATTGTTGTTCACGACACGAGACAATAAATCACGCGATAGTTGGTGAACACTTGCGCCGCTTACTTGAATATGCCGAAAATAGAACCGATGGATACGAGACAGTCGATGTTGGACGACCCGTCCAGTGGATCGAAACACACGATGTATTTACCCCGTTTCTCAGTCTCGATCTGAAAAAGAACGGGAGAAAAAATTAAGACGTGCGTGCATGGATCGAAGATTCACGTCGAAACGCATGCCATACATCAAAAATCAATGGTTAAACTATCGTCGGACTCGTCGGAACTTGTAGCCCGCGTAATAGTAATTGATGTGCTGTAGATCGGCACTTCAAAGGCTGTTACGACGTGTTGCTGTTATCGCGTTGCAAAACGCACTCAGAAAACGTATTTCCGAATAAGTTTTAGAAAAATAGTACACAAATAGTGCTAGTACCAGTGCTCGAATTGGGGAAAATGAAGTAGAGGAGCTCAATCCAACGATTTAAAAACTGCGTTCCAAGGGTGAAATTGTTTAACACGGACCCGTGGGGGGCTTTGCCCCCCCCCCTCGACTCCTACCTTACATACATTTTGAATACCACTTTTTAGCGACACATTTTAAAATCCAAACAGGTATAATATATTTCATTAAATAATAATATAATATCTTCGAAGAAAAAATTAATATTTATTGTTTTTTATTAAAAAGAGATCACATATTTTGATAAGTATGTTCTTCACCGTTTACATTTCTTTTTGGACAACATACTTTGTCAGCTAATCTATTACCACTGCATATCCAAGATGTATCATAACAGCTTGATTCAAATAAATTAACAGGAGGACCAATACAGTGTATATATAATAACGATGACATGTTTGTAGTTGATAATGCATTTCTTTTTGAAGTATTAATGTTATTCATAAAGCTGAACACACGCTCACACTCTGATGATGATATAACTACCGTATTTATTGCATCTAATAAAGGTTTCAAATCGAGTATTTTGGAACTATCCTTAGTATCAATAAACACGCGAAATCCTCTTACAGACGAAATTATTTTGGACGTTAATTTGTACCATCCCCAAGTCCAAGTAAAAATAAATAGTAGGGGAACGTAAAAAAAAAATAAAAATAGTAGGGGAGCTTCATCCCCCTACGCACCCCAATTTGAGCACTGGCTAGTACTGTGTACAACGAGTTTTTGCGGCGTTGCACAATGTTCAATTTCGCCTTACTATCTATGATCTCGTCTCCTGCTCAAGTTCAGAACCGTAAGGCTTAACAATTTCTTCGCAGTCCAAAACAATCGTATACACAAAGATACAAAATTTCTAATAATAACGAGAAACCGCGAGTTACGCTGTCATTTAAATAAACGGATGTATTAAATACAAACATTTTATTCGATCTATCAACTAAATGCATAAGATTTCCGAACGACGAGCCAACGTACCTATCATAACGTCATGTTGTGATTACGTACCTCTATCACAGTCTCGTTCTCTTCGCTGACCATCATGTGTACGGTATAAGATGACGCCAACATGTTGACGAACAGTTCATTGCTCAGCACGTCCAGCTTCTTGACATCTTCGCCTTGCACGTTCGTGGATCCAGCCATACCGTAACTGTAACGGAACACAACAATGTTATACAAATGCGTACTGTACTAGCTGGGCTTTAAGTGGCAAAATAAAATTAAAATTAAATAAAAACGCAGGGAGACCATGTGTTCCTAACAGGGTTGACATGTTTTAAACGTCTAAATTAATCAAACATGGTTTTGTATAAAACGTTTAAAACAAATGATTTAAAACAGCAAAAAAAAAAAATCATTCGTTAAAAACTTTTTTTGTTTAATAAATAACAAAAAATGTATATAAACTAATTTTACAATCAATGGAATAGGTTGTATAAAAACAATGATATTTGATATGGTAGTATGGTACAACGTAGGTAAATTGGTAAACGTTGAATATTATGTTAGTATAATAGTATGTCATAGTATGTCATAATATTAAATATATTAAATATTTAAATATTAATATATCTTAAATGTTTAACTGTACAGTGTACAGACTACAGTGTTGGTACATTCAACCTAAATAAAAATTTAAACCATAGTTCTTTGTTAAAATAAAATTGTTATATTATTTTTTTCAACATTAAAAACAATAAAAACTAATAACAAAATAATAATAATTAAAAAATACAGTCTTTTAAGATTCCTTTTTTTTTAATAACTAAAATTTAAATTAATAAATTATCTTTAAATTTATAAAAATGAGCAATAGGAAAAAAATAATAACTATCAGTCCTTTAACTTTTAAGTTTTAATATAACAAGTATAAAATATTTAACTACTTAAGTATTGCATTTAGAAACTGACAACTGTCTTTTAGGTTTTCTTTGACCAGACTTCAAAAAAAAAAAAAAAAAACAAAGTACAAAACTATTAGTACTATTAGTAGTATTATTAGTACTGGCACTCTTAAAATAAGTTTAACATATTAAAATTAAATTATTTAATATTTAAAGTATTACGAAACTCTGAGGTAATATAGAAAATATTGTAAGTAAAAACTTTATCATTTTAAAACATAAATAAAATGGAAACTATTATTTTGGATTTAATAATTTTAAAATTGAAATTAATTTTGAGGATTTTTCAACACCTAGTCTATTTCTTAATGTAGTGTGGATTTCCAAATGAAGAAAAAATTCTTTCAATCCCAGCTGATGAGGCAACTGTTGAATTTATTTAGTTTTATTTGAATTTTTTTAAATAAATTACATATTATTTTGTTTTATAATCGATGAAATCATGTTTAAAACAGTTGAAAAAAATCATTAAAAAAAAAAACATGTTTTAAAAAAAAGTCCATGTTTTAAACAATTAAAACCGTTTTTTTGATTTTTTTAATATATATAATAACATAAAAAATATTTATTGGTTGTGGTTATTAAGTTCAGAACTGGTGTGAGCGAGAAATGTATTCTTCCTTTATTTTATGTTTATGTCTTATGTTAATAGGTGTTTAAGAGGTTTATTATAACCATACATAAAAGGTACGGATACAAAGGATGATATCAATAATGTATGATCGTTGACCATTATTAATGAGGGCAAGATTCAGAATGATACGTATGGCTTGATAGTTAAAATCTTTCTAAATTAATCTGACGGCCGCGAGCCTTTCGTCGTCCAACGCGTAAGCTGGTCTCCGTAGGTCCTTCCGTCGCACTGACGTTTGGCGACTGCACGGCACTTCGTAGATAGGATTTGGCGATAACAAGTTTTAACGGAGTCATGCGTGTCCCCTGAGACTGTGATAAAGCCCGCAAAAGCCGAATTTGCGATTTGAAGCTGCAAAAGCTATCTACCACCCCTAAGATGACAGCTGATATGGGAGTTATACATAATTAAACAAACTATAAAACACGTTTAACTGTAAACAGATAATTTATTATGTATTTGTCATATCTGATTTTTGATTGGGACCCATTCCACCGGAAGGTGTACAGACTGTACAGTACAGTTCATGCTTATGTTTCCCTCCGAGAAAAAATGTTCACGCGCGTATACACAAACATATGTATAGCAAGGACGGCTAACGATAAGAGTGTCGTAAACCGTGAGAAAAAATAAATTTTCCTCATATATATATATATATATATATATATCCCTCATATATTTTCTCATTTCAATAGATACAGCAAATTTGTAAATTCAACTCTCAGAACTATTGTTGAAGGTGGAGGACTGAACCTATTCAAATGCAGTTGTTATTCTGTGTTGGAATTTCGAAAACATGTGCCTGTTAAAGCAAAATATTCAAATATTAGACTTTGCCCTTAAACACTAAGATCAATTAACGGAACAATATATTTCGGTTCTTGTACTCGATGATAAAAAAACTGTGCTAATTAATCATACATGTGAACAACAAACAACTATCATCACTGTTTATTTGGTAACGTTCTCATGCAAATCGATGTGTCACACCATTTTTTCTATTAGTCGACGACTCGAGCGTTAAAAACGCGTGACAAGCGCGAAACCGGTGTGAATCGTCGATTTGTATGAGCATTTTTCAAAAAATACAACTAGAGTGTTTATTTTTACATTTAATATGATGTGTAAACGTACATTAATGATCTGTTTCTTCAATAAGGGTTGTCCTCATAGTTTGGGCGACGAGTTTATTCTTTTTAGAGTGATTTTTCGTAAAATGAGTGAGAATCGCGCGTCAGCCTCGGAGGAACCTTAGTGTTTGGTCGAATTAGGACGAATCAACAATACGTACCTACTCGAAAGGAGCATAAGGATAGAGGCCTGTGCACAGCTCTGTGGTCAGCAGGACGAATCGAGAAGGCAGAACAGATGGTCGGGGGGTTCGTCCAACGATGATATACTCACAGGTGGGCTAGTCCGGCCCTGCGCACGGCCGAGCTGACCGCCTTGACGGCCGTCTGGATGCTGGTCAACAGTTGCGTCAGGTCACCGGTGGCCGAGGGCACCTTCTTCTGTTCGGCCAACACGAACCGCGTGAGCGTCATGCAGTTCGAGTCGAACGCCGGGGGCTCGTACTGCTGCTGCGACGACATGACGACTTGATCGGGGATGATCGAAGCCGAGCGGTATCGGATGGATTGCTGTACTCGCGTGCACGTGTGGAGACACCGCTGGACGTGCTGCGTTGGTATCTGCGCGACAGTAAAAAAAAAGAAATATGTAACGATTGAAAAAAAAAAGAAAACCCCCGTATTCTCCCGCGCAATCGAAATTATCGCAATTACCAAACCGATACGCGAGTTAAAAGGAAAACAATTGAAAACGATTAAAAAAATGTTTTTCCACATTTTTCTCGTCTTGCACGTTCGGATGCGTGCACGCGTTATCGCACTGATACTAACAGCATTTGGTGTTATAATTATTAATTTGTACACTACTCTAGCGTTTATATTTTTCATCTTTTTCATCGACTCGAAATCGTCGTAAAGCGAATGGAATCAAAATCAAATTATAAAGGACCAAGTCCGTATTGTATGTACATGCAATAGTTGTAGTTTTACGTCTTCTTGAGAAATTTTATTGTGTAACCGCGTAGAAGATTTACGCGTCCGGGTTCGTAATTGGTGCCATTTTCGAATAATTTAAAACAACATAGTTAAAATAACAAGTTGATCCTACTTAATCAGCTCACTTACGCGAACCATGAAGAGGATAGGCTCTTTTCACACTGAACGGTTTTGGACCGTACGACGGTTGTATTTTAATGGTCCGGAGAAGAGCATGTACTCTTTAACATAACAAGGCGACGGCAAAACGCCGTCATCCGTCAATCAGTCAGTGGTCTACTGTCACTACGGTGTACGGCAACCGGACGGCGCGATAAGCTCAGTGGCGTACGTGACTCAATGGTTGTTTTCACACTTTACGGTTTTATTCGTCGGTATGCTAGCTCGGATGCGACGTGTTTACCCAGTCACATTTGATTGATTACCTATTGAATTGATTTATTAATTTAAATAATGGCAGAATTTGATGTTTTTAATTATCTCTGTGCAAGGCAGACTGGCATCGTGGGACGAATTTCTAGATTCCTACAAACAGGGCCGGCGTCAGACTAAATAATGCCTCAGGCCAAAATGCCAAATGATGCATTTTGCATATAACATCTTTTAAGCTACAGTATACTGGAATATATTTTTTCATGGATAGAAATATAGAAAAACTTTGTACACTCAATTTCTCAATCATTTATCAATAACATATTGATTTATAAAAATTATGAGCAACTTAAAGAGAATAAACTGATGCAGTGACGACGTGTTGGAAGTGACATAATTCGGAACAAACAGTAAAAATACTTAGACTTTTTTTTCAAACAATATTATAATATTATGTGGAGCCACGAAACAATCCCGCAATTTACAAACAACTAACAACGGGGGCGGAGCAAAATATATATATAAAAAAAAAAAAAAATGTTTTTATACAAATTTGTAATTAGTCGTTACGGCGCTTCCTTGAGAATGCGTCACCTTACCCTTAGCCGGCGCCCTGCCTACAAAGATAGGAATCCTACAAAATATGCCTGGCCGGAAATATGTACTGAATTAAACCAGGAATTCGATGCACTTAATGACAAGGAAAAACTTATTTTCATCATTTCGTAAATCGTTAAAAAGTGTTTTAAATATATCTACTTCCTATCTTCTAATATTGATAGGATGTAGGTACCCAAAAAATACGATTTTTCGTTGCTCTTTTCGATCACGATTGTACAACCAGAGAGTAATTATTTGTTTGTGATTCATTATCAATAACGTATAATGTACGACTGCTGTGCACGAGTGTTCTTATAAAACTGCCGAACAAAAACCTGGTATAAATCGTGTAGACCAAATTAATTTTTTTTCCGGATTTTTGCCGCACAGTCAAAACCATTTATTGTGAAAACAGTCCTATTGTTTGTTTTTGTTGTTTATTGATGAAGAAAAACAACATTTGCTTGCATTTAATATTGTCAGAATTGTTTATATTTATTTTACAGATAAAATGAAGCTTATAAATATTAAGCCATAATCACAGTCCCATCATCATTCTGGTGGAATAATTAATAATAAAACGATAAAACTAATCGCCATAAATACGCATATAATACACAGATAACGACGACAACGACGCCGGTAGTACAGCTTTTACCGACAATGGTGGGGTAAACTATTTGCTTATTGTCACTGTTACCGAGTGCTGCCGCTGGTAGCGATTAAATATATGGTAAAAAAAATGTTTTACGTGAACTTTTACTCAGTCTACAATTAAAATAAATTTTCGCACTGTAATAAGGAGAATATTATCTGTGTTTTTTTTCCTTTAAATTTGATTTAATGTAATTTTATAATCTTTTGAGAAACACTTAAGACTATGGGAATTTAATTTTTATTAACTTCTTTCATAATAATTTTATATAAAAGAAAAATAAAAACTCTACGGCACAGATAAACTTTACATCTATACGATGTAAAAAGTTCGAATTCTAAGAGTTATTATAGCTTTGTTAAAACGTGTTCGCATAAAACTTAAGTTTAGTCTCAACACGTACGGAAAATCATCGTTTGTTTGACCATACATATTCAGCTGATACAAAAATGTTGTACCGGATATCGAAAGCTGAAGTTATTTTATTCTACTATGATTGTAATAAACTTCAGTCTTGTGCAGACGTTTATAATAGTACAGACCTCACTGTGGTTGATAAATTATTCTCACTTGCCTCACGATTAGTCGTAGCGTTTGTTTTTCCATACAGAACACTTGAATGATGATATCTTTATAAGAAAAATAAAAAAATTCAAATAACTATACACAAAAATAAGTGACAGAAAATAAAAATGTTAATGCTAATAATAATAATAATAATAATTATTATTATTATTATTATTATTATAGTATTAAATTTAATAATAAGTTTAACTCGTGCTACAACTCGTTTGAACAAAACAGTATAACTCTTTGTAAACTATAATACGTGAAATTATACGCCAATGCTTCATAAACATTGTGTGATAGGATTATTGTAATCAAGTCTAAATGAGAATTCAGTTTTTATTTCCACGTAGATTTTATTGTTTTGTACGATTGTTGGAAGAAAAAAATATATGAATCATTTTTAATCATGCATATGAACACATGTAATATACATCGATCTTTTACAACGGCTATCAGATATATTTTCATTATAAACGTGAACAATTTTTTTTTTTTATTTAGTCAGTCGAATTTTTTATATTTTGATATGAAATTATTCATGCGTTTGTTAATCGGGATTACGTTGAGGTTAATTTCTGCATATCTATCTATATGTGTATATATATAAGTAAGTACTGTCAAGCGCTGTCTCGATAATAAAATAACGGTTTAACCGACGACGAGTCGCATCATCGATTTTCGATTATAATATAATTATATATATATTATATTATATGTGACCGAAAACCGATTTCACAACATAACCGTTTTTTAATACTTAAATCGTGCAACATTATCTATGATAAAGCAACGTTAACAATTTACAAATGCGCAACAAACCGACGTGCGCACCTTAATATTATGAAAATAATATGTATAATGGCTATTTTTATACACGCTCGAAATATTATGTTGTCGGATCACGGCGCAAACGCGTTGCGAACGCAGTCCATAGAATTTTCGTTTGAATCGGACTCACTATCAAGCTGTTTACATACAACTAATTGATATCATAGTATTAATAATAATGTACACATTATGTATAACATAATATATCCTGATTCGCGGCTTTTAACCGCAACGGCTGCAACGTTTCAATCGGTTTGTGACACGCATCTGATTTCGCAACAATGCTTTTGAAAGTACCCTTTGCATATTACACCGGTCACATATCATACTAATAATGTATTACATTATGTGTACGTAGCAGGATTGCGCAGAGTCTTACGGTTCAATAAGTCTCCCTATACAAATATTGTTTCCTAATTTCGAAATCGAAAGCAATTTGCTGACGAAAAAAATCGCTTATCGAGTTAGTACGACAACAACAGCTACAATAGTAATAAACATTATTATTTCATATTCGTGTAAAATATTTCCGTATTGTTCATAGACAACATAAAATATATTGAGGAAATAATGTTAAAATAAAACTACGAGTAAAAAACTTATTGTATATTGTTGAAAACGCGTGTCTCATAGAAATAGATTTAATGAGTGCCTTAAACGTAAACGGACGTTTTTACTGAATAAAATGTATGCAAATAAATAAATAATAATATGTAATATGTCTAATAATAACGAATAGTAATTAATAATAGTAAATTATAAATATATATAATATAAATTATACGTGCATAAATCATAATTACTTATATATTAATGTTTTTATTATTTTTATTAAAAAGCTATGTATACAGATGTTCGCAATGCTTTAGCTTTAAAAAATTAAAAAAATAATTTGGTACACTTATGGTATGCTAAAATTCATAACGAATAGCGACGAAATCAGCTTGATGTTCCCAAACCTTTGCCGTTATTTTGAAAGCTCTTAAGTTCAAATATTGTAAAATAATAAAAAATAAAATAATATTTATTAAATGGTTGATACTCAATGATGAATTTTAAATTTAAAAGCTTATTGTACATTAAAAATATAAAAATAATCCAAGCATATAGGTAATATATATATATATATATATATAAACATATAAACTATTTATTTATATGCATATATTGTGTTATATATGATTTTAAAATAATTATATAAAATTAATTTATTAAATAAAAACGTTTTTAATGAAAACTTCATAGTTTTATAAATACATTTGTAATGCGGAGAGTTTTGATTAGTTGTACTCATATTCATATCGCTATCGATTTTTGATTTCGGCCAGAAGAATTAGTAGAATTAAAATCTTAATACATATACATAGTAGAAGTGTACTTCGTTATAATATTTAATATATAAAGGGAAGTACGTTTATTATAATACACTCTCTCGAGCTATTCTCTCTCTCTCTCTCTCTCTCTCTTTATCACTATCTATATTTATATATGTTTTATCGACCTCGCTTAGTTAATTAAAACTGGACCATTAGTAGGCTATAAAAGCTTAAGGTCAACGAGGTTCGCGGAAGCGTGTTCATACAATATTATGTTAATAAATAGCTCGATTATAATAATATATTAACATTCCCTTGAGACGTTTTCCAGCATAGGACGCTGTTTTCTGTCGGTCCCCAAACATTTCCTATGTAAATACTACCTCTTAAGACGTTCAGTTTTTCTCTATTTAATTGAATAGGTGCTTTTTAGTTTAGCAGCTAACGATAAATTTTAACAATTTTGTGATAGTATAAATAATAATTTTACTCGTTTATGTGTACTTATCATATTTATCGTTTTACGACTCTGAACTGGCTGATTATGTAACAGTGGACAACGGACTCGTTATCGGTAGCACTCGAACTTTAGATGAAATGATCTCTAATACAAACTTAGTAGATAATGAGAAAAAATACGATCAAGTATCAACTTTTACTGCCAATTTTCAACATTTATCAGAAAGTACTCTTCCATGTAGAACATACTAAAGACATTTTGGGTTATACTTTCTTGCTCAAACGCATTCTCAGAATCTTAAGTAAACAAAATTAATCATTTTTTTTTTTTAATAAAAGGAATAAATATTTTTAACAATTTTCAAAACACAACCAGGTTACCAAATTCTATATGTTTGATGATTAATGTTTCATCTATAACTACAGAAAAAGTCTAATATAAAAAACATTTTTGATAAAGGACATTGGAAAGATTTTAACATTTTTAAAAGAAACTCGACTACAGTCCACTTAAAAAATCAAACATTGTTACCTGTGCCGAAATCCACATTGTTGTTAGAAAAGAAAAAATGTCTGTTGGCCATGATTCATTTTAGATCTGAAGAGCATAGAAACTTCTATCAAAATATCATAATTTGAATTTGATTTGTATAAAATGCATGGTAATAATATTATGTTCAATTAAGAATTTTCTTCTTTTTTTTTTTTTAAATTTTATTTCAATTTAAATTTGAAATTTGCGATTTTTAAAAAAATATTTTGTTAATTTTGTATTACATTTTTAAATGTAGAAAATATGTTTATTTTACATTAAAGTTGTAATTTTGTTTTATAAATGTAATTAAAATTGATTCTCTGTTATTTAAAATAAAATATTGTTACCTACTTGAAACAACTAACACATTAACTTTTCAAATATAGATACGAGATATGATTTAAAATGGATCAACAGTTGGTGTTTATACATATGCAGGGTCAAAGTCTTGGTCAGGACTTATTTTGCAGGGCACAGATTCTAGTTATGAAATGAGTAAAAATATGATGGGGTTACACCAGGCATCATTCCATAATAACAGCAAGCCCGTATGTGTTCTGATTAAATACCAAAGACCGTAATATTTTATATATATATATATATATATATATATATATATATAAAGGGCAAGGGGTATGTGGTCCATTTTATCGATTTTGATTTTATGGTTCATTCGATAGCAAATTAGGAGTAATATTGACAGTTGGAATCGATTCAGTAAAAAAATCTTTCAGTCCATAGTAATTTAATGGAAAAGATTAGGCATACTGGCAAAGCAAAATTTTAGTCCATTTGGTTGTAGAGAAAATAAATTGTAAATTGTAAAATTTACAGAAATGGACTATTACCGTTTTCCTCTGTACCCTTCATATATATCGTTCTGAAGTTTTAGGATAAGGACACTGCACACAAAGTTGTACCGTTTACCTTATTATTAATTAACCTTAATATTAACCTGTATTAATTTTATGTGCGGTTAACTAAATTGAAAATTTGTTCACTACACCACTAGTGAATTTTCGCGGGGCACTCTGTGCTTTTAATTTATTTTGAGGTTCTTGTATTGCTGTTGTAAAAAAGTAAACCGTTTCGTGGGCGAAACCTGGTCGAGCGATTTCATTAGATATAATAAGCGGTAATAATTCGTCAGTTGCGAAACTTAGGAAACGATTGGAGGACGATTTGGTTCGATCGCTGCGTATTCCTTTAAACTCCTGTGGAATCGGAGAACAAATCGATTTCGAAGATACTATGGCGATCTGCACTTATATTAGTATATTATATACATTTTATACGCTTATACATGGGAGTACACAATGATGTTACTCGTGCAGATGAGATGAGATTTTTTCGTGAAAATAAACCCCTTTAATCGGTATATTATCATACAGTCACTGTTTCGGTGTTATTCGATCGTAAAAATAAATAAACACGAAGCACGGAATTTTTTCAGATCGCATACGAATAAGGTTCATAGAGAAATCGATATTGGATTATTATTCTTAGGAGGGTCTTCAAAAAGGACGGTAGAGAGAAAAAACTCGACACAATCGCTCTACGTATACATTTTTATACATTTACGACCATATGCACGGCGGCAATCCCGAAACTCGCAAACCTAGGCAAATTTTTATTTTATTCATCCCCTTGCCCGTTACTCTATTAGTTCGTAGACTTTCGAATCCTTCTACCCAGAAGTGTATTGATACGTATACGCGGGTATACGCCGTATACCCATCAGCAGATTTTCGATTTTCAGCGTATACCTAATGTAAAATATAATTTTACGGGTATACGCTTCTAAAATTACTCGAAAACCAAAAACCAAATATTTTAATAGTTCTATGGAAAACATTGTTATGAACTATGAATTTTGAAATATTTATCTTTTGAAGATTACAACATAAACTGTGTGCAATGTATTTTAAGTTAAATTTAGTAAATAACATTTTGAAAAATAGATGTCGTTAGATGTAATATGGAGTATGGGCATTCAGCCCATGATTTTTAAATCTGTATGTTGTAATTTATAACGCGTGGCCAATGTAAATCTTGTGGTGTTGTTTATTATAGTCTTATTAGAAGTACTTAACGTTTAAGGGATTAATTAAATTCATTCGAGCGCAGCGAAAAAAAATAGTCAAGTGAAGCGAAAACATTTTCTTAAGACTAATATCAATATTTTGTTAGTGCATATACCCATAAATAAATTTACAAATTTATTCACTGCTTCTAACGAACACGCACGCGCGCATGTTAGTTATCATTAAGGCAGAGGACTTGAAGCATTTGCATATTTGTTTTGCACAGTCAGAAAAATAGCAGTGTACGAAACAAATACGTTTCATGCTTTCGTAAAGCTAGTTTTGAAATTTTATTTTACATATAAATGCATATTTTGAGTCTTTTTTGTTTTTAGGGTATATTTTATATTTGTATACGTTATTTTATACTTTTTGAGACATATTCAACTTGAATCGATTTTTTTCAAAGTGACATTTTTATTTCAAACAATACAGTCAAAATGTTTGGATAAAACTTTATTTATTTTTAATTTTTGTCGTATAATATGGTTTTAGACTGTCCGCGGGCACACATTTGACCTAGAAGCTAAAACAATCTCTTTACAAAAAAATTAAGTTTTTTTGGCTATGCTATATAATATATTTAAATTATGTAATTATTTTGACTTGTTTTAAATGCTATTTATTTTATTAATACTTTTAAATAAAAAGGCTAAAAAAATGTTAAGTGCATAAGTGTTTGCATATTTAGAGCCATTTTAGTGCTACAAGTCCTCTGCCCTAGTTATCATCATATTGTTATCAAAACTCATCCAGAATACAAAAATATAAGAAATCGATTTAGATTTCGGGTTTTAAATAAAAACATTTTTTCGCCCATTCCCGCCACCGGCGTCGAACGTACAACGGACCGTACTGACGTTTTGATTTTTTACTACCGTTTCGGAAGTTTACGTTGCATAAGAGCGGTTCTTAAAAGTGCGCATTAGGGCTCCGCGTCGTCTTTCCGGTCGTACACGATACGAAAGATGCGCGAAAACGTTATAAAAAAAAAAAAAAAAAAATGCGAAAAAACCGATCGACGTATTAGAATTTGTTTTACGCGTACGGTGTCCGCGGACCCGTTGATTAAATGTTCTGATCAACAAGCACCGTTGATAATATTAGCGTGTTTCTACGGATCGGCTGAAGTAAGTGATCGTGGACAGCGGCGGGTCGAACAGTTCGGGAAAAGAGAGGTTGGGTTGGGAGAAACAGAAAGCACGAGAACGTCGGGGAGAAAATTTGGCGGAAAGGAAAAGAAAAAAAAAAATAAAACGCTGTACAATTTACCTTTATGCTGACGAGTGCGGGACGACGGCTACGGCGTGTGTTTGCTGAACGCGTGTTGTTGCACGACTAGTGCGGTTGTCGGTGTGCCGCGCGCCGGTTGGCATTGAGCGTACGACTGAGACGGGACTGTTTACTATTCATAGACCGCGGAGTCGGCCGCCGATTTTGCATCCACGCGTCGTCCGTACACGAGCATAATATCGTGTGCTCATTACAATAACATTTATCATTTATGATTATGCGCGCGTGCGAGCGAAAGAGACACGGTGCGGTGGATCGAGTGTTGCGGCGGCGAGCGGGGAAACGATTGGATTGCAATCGACGAAAACGCGTATTACCGCCGTTACGTGTAACGGTTCCCGTGCTCGTCTCCTGCACCGTTCATCGGGTGTGCAATATCCACGCAAAGTCCTACGCGAATAAAAACTGGAACGAATGCAAATTTTCTTCCCACTTTATTCGCACCGACAACGTATTTGGTACGATTGAAACTCGTTTGTTTTGCGTTTCGTAAACTTCCACACATATTATACGTATTTTATACGATAATAATATACATGTATAATGATGATGATAACAGTAATTTAAACTAAATTGTACGTGGTTTGTTACGGAAAACTGAAACTTTTAACATAACCGTACTGTGTTTTTTTCTTCTGTATTCTACTATTTTGCTGTTTATACGGTTTTGTTTTTTTATTTTTTTTTCCTTATTTTTTGAAGTCCGTTGGTATCTGATGTTCTTATTTTAACCTATGCGTTTGCTCGAAACATTTTCAAGACTTTTATTGTTTTGAATATAACAGGATGGTGTTGACGAAAATTCGAGTTGGATTCGGAGTGAAAACTTTTACAGTCATTCGTAATAGGAATTATTCAGGAACTATCACTAGGCCAAATACTAGGGGAAAGGGAAAATACTATTTTCCTCTATGTAATTTGTTAAAAAATAATCGCAAAGTTCGTTTATTCTATTACTGTCTAGTTTTTTAGCATTGAAACTTGTACTTTTGATCGTGCAGGAACTTACAAGTGTTTACCTACTATGCTTGATACGGGAACTTACCAACTCCCATAATATTACGTGTACGCTTAGCACCATTAATCTTCATCGTTCCTTCGAGTCCATTGTCCGTAGTCGGCTCGGTCCACTCGAATCCATACGTGCGCAAAAATATAGTTCTGTGTGATATAATAATAATAATCATTGTCGTACATAGTGCCGGATTAAGACATTTTGCGGCCTAGAGCATAGGTATGTTTACCTCCTTATGATTCAGAACTTTTTTTTATAAAAATGAAATCGTTTTATATTAATTTGGTATCGATTAATTTTATACTCTAATGGTAGGTTAGTGGATTAGTATTGAATCCATTTCCGCCTTAATCATTGTTCAACGTACGCTCTTATCTATACCTGATTTAGTTAGTATTTCAATTACACACTAATAAACAATATAATTGTTGGAATACAAATGTAAATTAATTCATAACAACAACAATTTTGTAAACATAATTAAAATTGAAGTTTAATTTTTTAATTAAAAATATTATATACCATACTCGGTAAATAACTTAAGCACATTGATTTATTTTTTTCCAATTGTAATAGTTTTATTTAAATGCTTTCCTTGACTTCTTAATTGCTTAGCAGATTAGTCAATATATTCATCTCGTGAAATAGATCGAACAAAACATTTTCAATATTAATAACAGCGAATTAATTTAATTTTTCTTTTGAAAGATTATATCGCAAACCGTTTTGGACCCTAAATAGGACGTTCTTTAAACAATTTGCGCCTTTAAAATCATGCGCCTGGAAGCCAGATGCTCCTCTTCCCCTGCATTACTTTAATCAGACTTTGGTGGTACATCGAATTATATTATTATGCACGACGCGTGGACATTATCACGTGTTCATGGTAAACCGTTCGCGTACTGGAGGTATTATTAGATTACTAGATTATTATTATAATTGTAAATTATTAGATCGTCACCCGAACAACCCGTACGTAGTGGCAATATTATATCGTGGCGTATATTAACGGGTGCACCTGTAAACGTTGTGCGTGGGTGTAAAAACCTCCTGTGGAACTTAAACGTCTTTTTTTCCCCCCACTCGTGTAACGACTTGACGGTACAAGTAACGGTAGTTTTTCATCAATCGTATTGTATCATTTAACAATAATTTATTTTTGTTAACAAATCTAAAGTAATAGAGAAAAAAACGTGTTCGTATACAACACACACGTTTTCAAAACGACGAAGCTTTTGGAATCGAACCGGCCGCCGCCACTCCTGCAGGTACCGTAAGCTCGGTCTGCAAGATGAACGCAAGATAGAACCGACCCTCGAGCGCGGTCGCGTCCACGGAGGCTGCGAGAGCTAACGAAACTGTACGACGAATTCAACACGAGATTTACGGCGCGAAAAGCTGCCAGGGAAGCGGTTTTTTAGAAATAAGATAGAATGAGGCCGACGAGATGGGAAAACGAATGCTGCGGTTTGGTGTGATTTCCGTTTCGCGTTCCATCGAATCGCTCTTTGTGCACGCCACAGCGGTGGTCGTAACGTATTATAACTGTAACATAATGTCTAGCCGGAGTGTGCCCTATTACGGTACGCAATATTGTAATAACGAACGACGGAACGATTCGTATTCATTTGCAGTCCGCGAATTGATCATTTCGTTTTACGGCGATTCCCTGCGCGCGAAATCCCCACGGTGTGATCAAACTATTTTGTTGTTCACGCGAAAAAAATCATCTCGCGAAAATCCTCTGCGCACAATACGACGTCGTTATAACCCTCGTTTCGGCGAGACGATAAATTCGGATGAACTATCGCCGTTGATTATTTTTTCACACGGCTTCTATGTTCTTATACCGTGGATACGCATGTCGGAGTGAATATTTAGACTTACCGCAGTCTCTTTAATACGTATATAAATATGTGTTATTGTCACCGCGGCACACAAATCGCATCAATTACTTATGCATAACACATGGTGTACCGGAAAGTACGGCCGACTACATCAAACCGTCCCATGCGTAACGAGTGCCCCCTCCGCCGTGCAGTCACTTGAATAATCCAATACTTTATATACAAACAATAAATATACAGAGATCCACGTGTCTGATACATCATGGATGACAAACCCAACCTATAAATATCTATAACAGAACCCTTCTTTTGGTATTATCCTATCCACTAAGCTACCGTTCAGTCTTTACTGAAATATACTTCTATCATATTTGAGTATCTGAAAAATATAATGTGTATCTAAAACATACGTTTTTAAATTACATATCGTTGTCTTCACGAACACGTTAGTCGTACTACGTAAACCAATGTTCTTTATTTTGAATTTGGGCAAGTCTAATGCAGCTAAACAATACGACTATGTTATTTACTTCGTTGATTATGATATTTGATACGATTCTAATGTAAGATTAACTGTAATAAAAGTAATAGGTTAATATTTATACAAATCTCTACTGAAACCAATCATAATGAGAAAATACTTAGTATCTTATGATAATCGGGAAAAATAAATCAAGTTTTATACCTAGGCAATCAGAGAATGGTATAAGTTATTTAGCTAGCACATTCTTCTGATGGATTGCAGTTATATACATAAAATCAAGGTTTTATTACTTACCTCGCATGCTTATGTTAGTGTTCGCATTTTAATTTATACAGTAGCCAGTTGTTATGGGAAATATCGTGGCTATTATTATATTAATACATATTTGTTTATATCGATGGCAGTGAACAAAAAAAAAATCTACTCTAAAGTATATTGTGCTAAAAATATTTACGACCCATCAATATTAAGTTGGGAAAACATCAACTGTCTGGTCTTGCAATCATTACGATTTTAAATTTTAGCTCCAGCATTCCGTTTGAAAAACGTTGTCGAATATACTGTTCAACCATACATAGTAATATACTTAATAATATTCAATATTTTAGTACTTATTAACACGATTTAAGTTCATCATATGTGGATATTGAAAAGTCAAATTGCCCCTCCCTCCATACCTTAGATTAAAACTTACTCCGTCGAAGAACCGAAGTACTTTTGGAGTTTTATTAATTTCAAGTCTCTTCTACTCCTAAACCATTAATTTGTGTTATACTTATTACACAATAATTATCAGGTGACCATTGTTATGCAATTATATAATATATACTTTTATTTGTGTTGACTATTTTTAAACATAAACCTTAATATGATCGTAGCAACTATGAGGGTAGTAGGTATGCGGTCACAGTGTAAAAACCGAGTAGAATGTATTTTACTATATGAATAACTGGAAAAGTATTATAAATAGTTACAATTACCTGCTAAAGAACGATGTGTTTAAACATTTAGTAATAATCTCTATTTTATTTTTCAGTTTATTATCCTATGGATTAATTTTTTAAACTTTTAAAAAATAATTAAATGCATTTTTTTTCGTTTACACAGTAATTTGTAATGTTATAAAAAATATGTCCGTGGATTTTTTTACGAGTAATTTGTGGAATTAAAACCATTATAATAAAAAAATAAAAAAAATAGAAAAATGTTATTTAAAATATTCGTATATTATTTATAAATAAGACTTTGAAACTTCAAAAAAATAAAACGAGCAAATATGAGGAACTAATGATGAAACGAACTTTTTGTAATCGGTAGACTGTGGTCTAAGTAGTGGTGTTGATATTGTCGTGTAACTCGATGAAAAAGTTAATTAAATTTGTATGTGTATAAAAGTCAACAGGTATATTATTATATTTTTTTTTAACTTTGTACATTTAAATTATCACATAATGGGGTTAACATCAGTCGTAATTTTATTAACAGGCCATCAAGTACCTACTATCATTGAAACTTATCCAACATAGATAAATTGATAAATACTTCAATTATATTTATTGTAGAAAATTGAACTGTAAATAAAAAAATTCTAATGATTATTGATAAAATGTCATAGTTCTTTTATGAAAAAAACCGTTTTTTTTTCTACTTCAATAATTATTTTATGGGTGTACTTAATAACATTATGCAATAAATTTACATATTTAAACGCCTTTGGCATAATATAAGACATTTTTACAGTCTATATTTGAATATTTTCAAATCGCAATACCGAATTTCGGTCAACTATTTTCATTCCTGATCCATTGTACGCCAACATGCCAGATTTGTTGGCTGAAATATCAGCTTCATGCGTGCCAGGGGACCAACGTAAGGCAACGCAAAGTCAAGCCGCTCAAAAGATGTATTTAATTCGGTTATAGCTTAAAAACATCGGTGTACCGTTGACATCCAAACACACAGCATCATCGGCGGCGGCGGTACCGAATTTAGCAGTTCTAGCAACCGGCCGATCGCGTCTCCTTCGCCATACGAGTTTCATTAAGTTCGCATTACTTACGCTACACGCGCGCTTAGACACACGCGTCGCGTACAATGTTCGCACGGAATTACTTCCGTCTAAACGTTCGAGCAGCTATGCAATTAAATCCTTTTCAACAAATGCCCCCGTGTATTGCACGCACGTCCTCGCTGAGGCAAAGTTTCTACGCTAACCTAAAACATTGTTATTCGTTAGCCGCATGATTGCAGCCCTTGCGATGTCGTCCCCATGCACTCGATCCGTTGCGTCTGTCCCTATCGCCATATCAGTGCTTCCCTCCACTGATTTTCTACTACCACGTTCACGTTTCCGTTGTACACGGCTTTCCTCCCACACCCCCCTCATTACAACGAACACCACGCTGGTATTTCAATGAAATATCCTATCGCTATACCTGTCATAGTAATAATAATAATAGTAACAAAACGTACACCTGATGATTCGGCATTGTTTTGATAAAATAATAAAAACGACGACAATACGTCGACGAGTTCGTAAAAAGATGTCTAATGCACCTGCAGTCCACACGCTCTCAAACCTTTCATATACAGCTGAATTCATACGAGCAGGATTTATTGACAAGGAAAATTATTCGAGTTGACGTAGATTTTGCGTTTAGAAGTTATCGAACGAATATCCTCTTGTATTAGAAACATATAACGAAGCACATCTGAGATCAGTTGAACCAGTGATGTGATGTTAACTTGTACATCAGGTTAAACTATGACCTATTAACAAATTCAAAGGAAATATCGTTGTCTGTAAGTGTACATCGGTTTCTCTAGGATATTTTATCCAAGCAAGTTATATAAGTATAATATTACAGTTTAAAATAAAAACACACAGGTCGGTTGAAAATTAAAATATCATGGTAGAAAATCAACGTGATAATACAGACAATATTCCCTCTTGTAAATCTTATATCATAACAGGTCAGTTTACCCTCATATTAAAGCTAACGGCGCAATTGCATTGGTTTCTATTGGACACAGATTTGCTGCGTTGTACGTGAACGGTACAACAAGTTACACGATCGTCTCAAGCGATTTCAATGGAGGAATATTGCTTATTTTATTTTTTTCTATTTATCAAAATTGTTGTTCCGTGGAGTTTCCGCTCTGCGTGGTGATAATTATTTTATTTCTCACCAAACAAAAACGCATTCGAATTAAATACCAACAGGCTGTTGGCAACAGCTGCGACGTAGAGAATGATAATGAACCGCGCCCGTGTTGAGTTCGTATTGGACGTCGTACGGCGTGGCGTTTACGTCCAGATGTCGCAAAACGATCTCGATCTCTTCAAATAAAGAACATCGGATAGCACGACAATCGAGTATATACATATATCTGTACATATAAATACTGAGCTACGTCGTTACAGGCGTCACTCAGTTGCACATTATACAACACGTGTACACGATAAAAACATCGTTTTAAAAAAGCTCGTTTAGTGACACGTACGGGTCGATTCGCGTTCTACGGCAAGAACAACTACAACAACGAATTATTAAAAAGTCATCGGACGGATGGATCGTCAGACAAAAATCAAATACAGTAAATTTCTGCCGGGTATGCGCTTAGCGTTTTCATAAAGTTTCGATAAGAGTAAAGACTTTATATTTAATATTGTATACTGGTCACGCGTTGTTGGAAGTTTCGTCCATCGTAAGCTGTGGCTCTTATCAACATTTTACGTCGTTTCAAAAATTATTTCGATTTAGTTCTTCGGCGCAATACGCGAAGCAATCTGTTTTTTTGGAAACAATCAAGCACAACAGATTCAAAAAATTATTTTAAACTGTAAAATTGTTTACACCTTAATCCGACCGTCTTGCAAAACGTCAACATACAAAGAGTTACACAAGAAGTGGAAACATAAAAACCAAAGATATCGAAAAAAATATCAATCGTAAGTCTCTGCCTCATACGGTCTATTACGTAAGTACATAACTGCATGTTTAAAAGTAAATTGAAGCGTTTGAAAGCTATTCGTGCTTGCCTATTAAAAAAAATATATTAGTCTTAAAAAACGCAACCAAACGTACAAATATAGTTACTTCGTTGTTAAATGTATTGCATGTAGAACATACGCATGGCGCGCATTCGGCTTGAATTAATTGTTAAGTTATTCGTACAATAGTTTTGGGTCATTATTTATTGAACCCAATTAGGTGCATTGTGGCACTAAGCTTATGGTTATTTTTATAACAATAGCATATGGGTCTTATTGTAAATCCGTGGACACTATTCTGCCGGGATTTCAAGGAAAATATGAGAAAAATCAAATGATGAAGTTTTCAACGTACAACGACTCGTACCGAGTGTAACAGTGCGGAGGAAATGTCTAGAGGAATTTTTCTTATTACACGAAATATCGAAATAACCCAATCCTTGTGCATATTCTGTTGTCCGATCTCGACAAATCCGTCGAATTGTAATGTAAGCACACACGACAACTACATAATTATAAAATATGGTATTACTGTAGGAAAATAATGAAGAGCTTGTTTTATTGGATGAATACAGGTATATTACAGTAGAGCCTCGGTAGATCGGAACCCCGATAATCCGGATGATATTTAAATCCGTTTGTTCTTAAATATAATGAACTTATGCAGTTTATTCGGAATCCGATTAATCGTCAAATCAGAATATGAAAAACACTGATATTTTGTTGTGACGTCAATTGAGAGAACACGTTTTTGAAATGGAAATTAAAAATATTACTCAAAAACAAAATTACTGACTACTATACTAATTTATGTGATTACAATTTTTTTTTTTTTTTTTTTTGACGAAAAAAGCTTCGTGGTATGCCATCGACACTGAACTGAAAAACGCGATCGAAGTATAAAATACGCGTTTGAAAAATATCCAATGCCAAACTATTATTATACACGCTATGCTGTACCATACTGCGATCGTTTGTCATCGATTCCTATCGAATTGTCGAATATCATTGCGATGAAGACGATCTACGCATGCAATTAAACTGCGCATAAACGAGCACGTGTTCTAGAATAATTGCCAATATGGGCCGAAACGGAGTGCGTGAAACACTATGCGATACGAACGAGTTATTTTTATGCGCTTCCCGAAGAAGACGAAGCGAAAGAACGTCCAAATGAACGGACACCACGAGATGTGATAATAATACGCGCGTGATGTGTCGGTGTATCCTAACCAACAGCGCATTGTGTACGGTAAGCGCACAGCGTGCAGTTACGCGTGTACAAAAGCGTTGCGCTGCCAGTTGCGACGACGTCGTCATGCAAATCCTTTTTCTCCAGCTATTCCGGTGCGTATCCGAGAACGCCAACACGTGACACGTGAATCGCGGGGCCCGCTGCCAAAAGCGAGAAAGTGAAAGAAACGAGTGTGGAATAAGAATATAACACCGACCCGACCCGTTTACAAGGGTTCGAGAATAAACCGGAAACCTGTCCGTATTGGAAATATTAAGCGTCTGCTGTCCCGTCACAAAATATCGTAGTACCTTTTTAAAACAAACCCCGAGACAAATATACGATATTGTAAAAAAAAAAAAAACTACTAAAGATTTCAACCGTTGTTTCAAAATGTTATGGACAACAGAAACTCGCGATTCTCTAGTCGGTAATTTTCTAAGGAGTAATAATTAGGCAAATTATTTGGCGGGTACAACAGGATGATGAAATCGAAAAAAAACATCAACAGTTGTTTTCCTACAACGTAAACGTGAAATAAAACGAAAAATATGCTCATGAAAATAACAATTACGCATTTAGTATGCGTGTACCTGAAAATGATTTTTGTTATTGAAACTGTACGCATATGCATGCAATTTTCAGTTTTTTTTTTTTCTTTTAACACATATTGTTCATTTTCCTATAACTGAAAAATCAGTTGGTTCAATTCCGTTGTAAGTAACATGATCCGTTGGTACATTATGTGTATTTTACTGTTTAAACCAGAAATCCGCCTAAAACGGAATATTTTTTAATCATAAATTCCTATGTCGTAGATAGTTTCTTCGCCGTACAATCCATACAGAAAAGAAAATAGACATAACAGTAATGATTACTTTGAAATCATGCGACGAGAGATCAACTAGTATCAGCTCGCAAATAGAATTAACACCGAGTAGTATATATTATGTACGATGAAATATTAACATGATGTCTGCGAATGCGTTTAAAATAAACCTTTGGTTTTTTCTTGCCAACATTTTCGTGATCGCCGTTAGGTCTGAAATGATTTTTGGCAGTGTCATATTTTCGCCACAATCAACTGGTACGCACGCGCATTTGTGACAACGCCTAAATGTGATTAATAAAAAACACAAAAAAAAAAAAAAAATAAACGAAAACATACATACGCACGTGTCGTTGGTATATTATAATGCACGCATTCGCTCTTTTTCGGTCGTAGGCAAACACAATTCTTACATTAATCAAGTCGTCCCTATTCATTTCCGTTGATTTATGTTGCGCATACGCGGCCGTCGTATAAGTGTATTATATTTGCATTTTTGCGTGTAATGCGTGCGGGTATGTGTTTGGAAGTAATACATTTAGGAAATTTATCGGACGCGTTAAACGACATTATATCCAACTGCGGTACGTACTGGTTAAGAGGCGGCGGGGAGAGGGTGAAGGGAGAAGGCGTAACACGTTCGATACGCCCAAACAGGTATTACACGTTAAAACACCGAGGGAGGAAAGAGATTCGGAAAACTTAACGATAGCACGTGTGTGCGTTATTGTTCGCAACGAGAATTTTCAGCAACAAACGCGCATAATTGAATTTGTTTTCACCGGGACACTGGACCTGCATCTGCATCATATCTCGAATATTTAATGATATCGTCCAATATCGGTAATTGATGTACACGATAAATCATAGTTCTCATAAAAACCAATACATTTTTTATCTTACGAACACGAGTCTCTTGAAAACCTTGATTATCTTGAAATGAGAACACGTTACGTTTGTTACTGGTTTGTTAATGTTCGCGCGTCGGTTTTCGTACGTCGGAAGTATGCTATGAAAGTATCATAAATTAAATCGTCTACGATTTTCTTTATTTTTCATTGATTTATGATCGAACGAAAAACAACATGGTTTTACACATTCCCCTAATTCTTACCGCATATGTTTCCGTCTTTTAACGCACGCGTACGCGCACGTATCTCATTGGTTTCAGCAAATAAATGTCACGAGCCAAGATTATTGCAGAGCGCGTCGTGAGTTGTAGTCTTAAGCTCAAGAAAACTACGTGTCTAATTTGCAAAACAATTTTTGTTTCCAATATTGAGCATAACGAAAAACCGCAGTTCGGCAGTTTACCGATGAACATTACGCGATTCTACCCAGATTTCATAATAGGGTGCATAAATACAGGTTAAAACATATGGCGGACGTAGCAAACTCCAAATCCGGAATAATAGCATTGGAAACCGATCAATAAGTACATTTTGGCAAACGAATTATTCTAATCGGTTCAATCGCTGACGTGTTCGCCTTTTGTTATAATTATACCGTTCAGTCACCTCCGTCACGGTTTCGTCACCCGTCTTCCAGTTGATTTATGTGCACGCTGTTATCTGCATCGACACCAAGTTCTTTTACGCGCATCCTCCGCGGTCTGCGTGTGTTCGTATTAACCTAGAAAACGAGCATGCCAAAAACGTACGCGCGTCTGCCAGATGTCAGATGCCTATTAAACAATCAGTTCACGCGCGCAAAGACCGTTATGCAGGAAAAAAAATAAAAATTTCTCCGGCGAGTCGGGATTTCAACACCATTAGTGTGTATACCGATAACATACACATAAACGCTAACATATTGTTAAAAAATTGAGGAGCACATACGTGGACGCAGCCACCAGAATTCGACGTAATATTATGCATTCAATTAGTTCGCAGCAATAGAGACGACAAAAAGTTGTCTTTTGTTTTTAAACGTTTCTTTTACTGCATTCGCGTAGATACTCATATTTCTGATGGTTCAGCGGTGTGGCCAAGGGGTGCTTAAGAGGTTTATAGCCCACCCCTTTCGGGCCGTGTTCAAATGTATGTGCTAAACTAATATACTACTATTTGGTATTTAAAACATTGGTACGAACTAAATGTTGACGGACAACGGGTGTTTGTCACTGGTGAATACATAAATGTATTACTTTTACCGTGATTGCTACTATCTCTTTGGTGATTACCGTGAACGTTGTAGTGACTATCGTGAAACACTTTTTTTTTTTTTTTTTATTTTTATTTGAAATATACAATCTGTACGATTTGCACAATAAGCATATGTGAGCAGTGTAACAATAGAAATATAAATATTTCAGACGAGAAATTCGTGATTAAAGGAGCCACCCATTAGTGACACTTTGGCTGATGTAAATAGTGCATTGGTATGCTAATAGTTAAATTGATAATTTATTTGAGAAGGTCACGACACCATGTTCTTTTCAACCTGCGTTGGGGATTACCAGGTAGAGTTTTAATGGACAGATCTTTTATTAGTGGATTGTAGTGATTCGAAAGTTTGAGGTGAAATTTATTGTAGAAATTTTTGGCTTCTTCGTTAATTGTTTTTATATGAAGGTCGTTATGGAGTATATGATTTGAAACGAAATATGGGGCATTTGTAATTTTGCGGAGTGTCATATTTTGGAATGTTTGGATTTTGTTGGTGTTTGATTTTTTAGCTGCTCCCCAGAGTTGGAGTCCGTAAGTCCAAATAGGTTTTAAAAGAGATTTATATACTGTTATTTTTGTTTTTAAATTTGTAAATTGATTTGAATAAAGTGATTTGAGTATACGGGAGCGTGAATTTAGTAACAGTCTTTTAATTTTTATGTGATTGTTCCATGTTAAGCGTTTGTCGAGATGAAGACCTAGATATTTGACCGTGTCAGATGTAGGGATTTGAGTATTATTTATTGAAACGTTAGGGCATTGTCCTAGTTTTAATGTGAAGGTAATGTGGACTGATTTGGTACTATTTATTTTAACCCTCCATTTTTTGTACCAGTCCGCCATTAGATCCAGATGGGATTGAAGAGTGGCTGAAGCTATATATGGGTTTTCATGCATTGACATAATGGCTTTGTCGTGAAACACTTACATATTTTAATAAATATTGTCTTAATACCATGTTATGTCACGACGATGCGACCGAAGTTGAACACCGTTAATTTATTATTATTATCAATTACGTTTTAATATATAATGTTCAAAATTATGGATATACGTTTTTGAATTTGATGGTGGTAGGTGGGAGTGTGGGTAAACTTTTCAAGCCTTTCTTACCTAACTTGCTCAACACTTTTAATATCGTCCATTTTAAAATACTGGTTGCGCCACAATGTTTCGACAGCCCATTTTGTAAATTTGGCTGACCGTAATAATCATAAAATCATAAAATTATAAAATATCAAACAGTGTCCGTTCAATAGTTCAATGGGTTTTAAATTGCACTTATATAAAGTATTTAGCTTATCGTTATCAACACGAGAACAACATCGTTTTACCGTTTACCATTGTATTGATGTATTCGGTTCGCAAAAATATCGTATTCAATTTTTATTTTTATTACCACTACTGTTTCGCGTTTCACTAATTCCTTCCTTCATGTACACTTCACACGAAGCAATCTATGACGTCCATCAAATCTTCTTCACTTGTCCCTCTCTTTTCCATCTCCGTCTCAACTTTTGTTCCGAACGTTCTTCCCTAGGTTACTCTTGTCCCGATACACAGTTCTATTCCTAAACTCCCGTTCCCAAACAGTCAAATCCACCGTGATCCATTCCATATTTAACGGTGGCTTCCTTATTAAAGCGTTGGAAAAATTGCATGACATGAATTCACGTGTTCTACTTTCGACAGTAAACGGACGCGATATCTAACGATGAAAACAATAATTGCAATTCAACGGTCAACAATCTAACACGTCTTATTGCTTTTGAACGCATTCCACGACGCGAAAGCTACCTTTTTATCATTGCTGCAATAGCAAACTCGAACGACGTCCGATATTCAGCTGATCGTAGTACTAGATATCCTTGGAAACGGGTTATCGTACCCGAAACATAGCGCATTATATAAATGGAATTAGATAAATAAAATCATGTTGCATATTACATGCACATTATTTGTCCAGTCGTTATGGAGAATGCACATTACATATCGCAGTTTCGCGTTGGATATGAAATGTGTCAAACATTTTCTCATTCGTTTTTCGACGCAATAATTGTAACAATAAATATTGCCGGATGCTTACACGACGTATAGTCGGACTAATAATATTTCGTGTAACGGCGCGATGGTACGCAATTTAACACCATCCGTGAGTTGTGCTGCGTCCCGTATAATAGTTCCGAAGTTACGCATTGCCCTAACTCCGTTATTAAAAACTCGTGGCGTCGCAAAGTGTTATTACTTTAATTTTAGAAAAAAAAACATTTTTAAACAATAGTGTCTCGAAAGAACCACCACCGACGGCGGTTGCACACAATTATATTTGCATTCAATTTTACAGATACACTATTAGCTGTAATCATAGATCATATTTAGCGATGACTCGATAGACAATTGGATGGAAACATAAGTATAGTGTCCATAAAAATAAAAAAATTAAAAACAACTTGGTTCACATTAACGGGATTACAATCCACGGTTTTCTGTATCTGTCTATTGCACGTGCAACATTTAGACGGTTTTAGATGTTAACTACTATTTCCAATACACCGATCGACACATCGATGCGATACGCATTCCGGGACACGATTTGGATTCATCGTTTCTTCTACTTCGCCTTCCTCCCAACTATTTGGGGTCGGCCACCCTTGTCCTACACCTCCATTTTACTCGGTCAATCACATCTCCTCTGCACACACCGACAGCCCTCATGTCATTCTCCAAAGTCTCCAACCATCTCTTTTTTGGTCTTCCTCTTCCTTCTCTTTTCTTCTAAAGTTTACAATGTGTAAATCGACAGAACGATCTAGTTTTTTTTTTTTTTTTATTTCGTTTCCGAAATTTCACAAAATATTTGTTAACTACGTTAAGTACAAAATGTATGTAATTATTGATGAAGTTTATAAACACGTTTATATTTACCATTAATGGTAACACCTAATTACAGTTATATCACATAATTTTTGGACGTAAAAGCAACGACACTATCACATATATTACTTGTAGAACGGTAACTAGTAGTATAATATCGCGTCGGATCGGATATATAATTTTACGTTTAGAGATAATTGTCGTTCGTCTGCAACGTTGCGTTGGACTATCAGTCGCTTAACAATAATCAAACAAATATATAACGATGGTGATGCGATGATGATTATTGCGACGAACACACGTTTCGCCGTACGTTTTCGATGAGTGTAAAGAAATACGATGAAACAATACTCGTGTGGTTTTGTCATAAAAATTACAAACTGTAATTAAAACGTGAATGATAACAAATAAATAAAATATTAACATAATAAAATAATAATAATAATAATAATAATAATAGTAATAGTAATAATGATAATAATAGTAATAAATAAATAATACAAAACAGTTCAGTAATAAAACGTTACGACGGATATACGCTCATACAAATATCGTTAAAAAATAATAAAATGAATAAATAAAAATAATATGGTTATTAAAAATATTGGTGAACGAAAAAAAATAATAAATATAATCCGATATGCGACAACAGTTGCACTGTCGCGTGTAATTACTGTTCGTACGGAATAATGATTGATGAATGTCGAATAAAAAAAAATACTCTAATTATACAGCGCACCGAATATACGTGTACGAGTATTGCGTAAAAAACGTATTTTCGCGGCTCCGCGCGGTCACCCGCGATCGTGCAACACGCGTATACGTAATACAGCAACAACACCCGAATGGTGACGTGCACCGGTCGTAGACTTGGCTGTACAGAACAATATGTTTGTAAAAATACGATGTTTGCCGTCGCTTTACGGGCGTTACACGCGGTACACGTGGGACGGCGTTCGTCGAACGCGTTGCCGTCGGTACCCGAAAATCGGCGGTCGGCGGAGGACGCGACGTGTCACCACGCGTAATGTTCACGGGCCACAGGAATACGGTAGGAAAGGTGATAATAACGTTGTATGCGGTCGATCGGAAATCGAGGAAAGGAAAACGAGGAAAAATAGGAAAACGTCGCGGACGCATTCACGTGTCCCGATATCGACTGTCGGCCAAGCAGCGGGAGGTCGCTCGGTCTAGAGTCCAGGGCGGGTAGGTCCACGGCCGTTCGGTAAAGGGTTACGACGCGATTTCGGCCGATCGCCACGGACCTCGGATCGCCAAGGGTGGTGACGTTGTTCCGTCCAGGGGGTGCCGATGACGATACGGCCGCGGGGATGTGTTGGAATGTCCCCGGAAAGTCCGAACGTTCTTCCGGATCTCCCTCTACGTGCCGGCCACTTCAGCGACATTCGACGCGCGGAATACGACGGTTTCGCGATGTCTTTTCGACTTTCCGTGTACGCTCAGAGACATCGACTGCGGGACATAACGTACCGGTGCACGCACAATGCTCATTGCGGTCATTTCGCGCGTGTTATCAATCACGTGCTTATTTTTAGGTAACTATTCACTATGCTCGTACGAGAAATAATACTAATACATAATAATTATAATATATTATTGTCAATGTCGATAACGATATAGCTTATTATTAAATCGACGGCGTGTGTGTGTGAAGCGATTTCGCGGCATCCGAATCCATTATTAGTGTTACGATTAAACACGTGGTTACGAGTCTTACACGCGTTTTAGAGCACTCGGATCTGTTTGACGCAGTGCTATAGACGGACGAAAATGAATCGTTTGCCACCGCCGTACACGTCATCAACATATACCTTGGTCGTAGTACTGGTGGCTAAGGTCCGGCGGCCCTCCGCTCCCGCCGGCGATCAGGTCTTTGTTGAATCCGTACAAGTCGTCCACGCACGACGCGTAAACGCCACCGCCCATAACGCCGCCGCCGATGTTACCACCGGTACCGGCCACGTGCGCGCCGACCATCGGATAATGGATGGTGGCCACGGACGCGGCCGTCGTGGTGGCCGGTCGCTGATGATACGCGGACGTCGGCCGATCGGCTTGCACGGCCACCGAGGCCACGGCGGCCGGCACGTAGCTGCCGTTGAACATGGCGTCTTTGAGTATCGGCGGCTCAGCGGCCACGTGGTGTTGCTGGTGGTGGTACGGGTCGTTGGTGTACGGTTCCGCCGCGTACTGTTCCCGGTGCTGCTGCTGTTGTTGGTGTTGGTGGAGTTGATGGGGCGGCTGCTGCTGCTGCTGCTGCTGCTGATGGAGAGGAGGTAGCTGCTGCTGCTGTTGGTGTTGGTGATGAGGAGGCTGGTGGTGGTGGTGATGGTGCTGATGGAGCTGGTGGTGCTGTCGGTGTTGGTTCGGCAGCCGTCTGGTGCAAGGATGCGCCGTGAGCATTTTCATCAGTTCGTTCCGTTGCGTCTCCAGCTCTTGGATCTGCGTCTTAAGATCGCAGTTCTTCGTTTCCAGCACGCTGGATTCCTGTAAAACATACGCGTAGATCATTAGAAATGAGGTTTTCACAAGCCCGTGCGAGTTATGAAAAATGTAAAACCGAAGGATGTATGGCAAAACTGTTTTCCCTGCACGACCCGATAACTGTGCATTACAATTCGTTCACTGAAACTGAATAGTATTTAGACCGTCTGATACTTCGATCATGTAAAGTATGTAAGTACGTACGTTAGGCGTGTCACGAATATATACCCGATGCGATAAGGCATTGTGAATATAATAGAATTCTGTTTATTTTCCTCTCTTTACTCTACGATTTACAAGGTTTACAATGTTAGGGCTACAAATAACCATATTTCAATCTAATTGTTGTACTTGATAAAACGATTTTTAATAAAAATTTTATTTCGTAATATTTAAATTATGCTACCCTATGTTATCGCAAAAAAATATTTAGTCCTTTTTTTCTGTTTAGTTTTCAACTATGATTGTTTTGTATTTGTATCGTTAATCTTGTGTAATTTCTTATTCTCATATAAAAATATATATATGCACTCTATGTCCAACTGGTATTTTATCTTGGGAGATATTGAAAAATGTTCTGCAAATACATAGTTTTTTTTTGATAATATTTATACATCGATTGTCGCCATTAACGTCTTAAGGCTCGGGCACACAAAACGCGGTCTGTCGCGACGGTCAGCGATAGTTTCCCGCGGCGGTAAGGCGGTAAAGTTGTATTACGTAATATCACATTATCCCCGTCACACAGAAGGCGGTCTATCACGGCGGGACAATTCAGATCGCGACGACAGGTGATACCGTTGTACAAAATTACAAAATTCCGCGCGGGCAGCTGTCGATCTGTTGTTATTTATTTGTTTTTTTATATTCTGTTATAAAGTTATTATATTATATTTTTAAAATGGCTGAAGAAATTGAAATGCTCATCAAACAAGTAAGAAAGTATGTGTACTTATTCGACACATCTCATGAAAATTATAAAAATGTAGTAAAAAAAGCCGAAGCATGGAACAAAATATTTGAAGAACTGGGTATTACCGGTAATAATTAGTATAATAATTAGTATATAATTTATAGTAGAAACTCGAAATAGTAACATAATATAGTAAAATATAATAGATTTAATTTTAATAGAATAGACTTCTATAATTATACCTAGTCTTTATTTACGCCAAGTGTTTTAAATTTAATATGGAGTCTTTCTAAAAAATATTATTTTATAAAATTGTGTACTAGATGACTCGATTACAGCAGACCGCTCACAAGTTATCGCTGCCTGTGTGCCGTCATCAGATCGCTGACCGCCGTGACGACCGCGTGATCGCTGACCGCTGCGACAGACCGCGTTCTGTGTGCCCGAGCCTTAAAACGCTCTACAATGTCAAGCGTTTTTTTTTTTTAATAATTTATTATTTCTCTTTGTAGACGACTAGCTTTACTCGAACGACGTCACCCGTAAAACGAATTGCAAATCAAATAATAATATTTTTATACATTTAATTTACAAAATATTTGTGTATGAACATTTTGTATATATAACTATGGAGCAAAATATGAAAATTATGTCTGCATTTCGATAATTTAAAGATTTAAAACAAAATTTTGTAAACGACGTTGTCGAGTTCTCCCAAACAAAAATGTACAAAAAGTAAATTGAGTGTCACACGTGACAGTTTAACGTACAGTTGACCGTGAGAAAAGCAAATAACGTTTTGGTCAATTCCAGTAACGTTAAGTGTTTATTCCTGTATTTTAATTATAGTCATTCCAAATGCTAATTTAATGGGAAATTTAATACGTTTAAAGTGAAATGGTAAATATTAGGGAATACTTGATATTCTTGATATTAAAACAGTTTCTCCAGTACCACAGCCTGTTCAGATTACGCACTCGATTAATTAAATTTTTTGATTTACAACCTTGTACCGTTTAAAATCCGATGTGAGCTAAAATTTCTCATTGAAATAATATGTGCTCTAATTTTTTAAATCGGTTTATGAAGTGGAACTCTAAGAGACATTGAAAAGTTAAGAAATTCAATACGAAAATAGACTGTATCACCCTTTTCTAAAACCGTGACAACTGAATGGTAAACGTGTGATTGTGCATTGAACTAAGAAAAAAAGCAAATCATTTAATTTGGTTTTTGGTTTAATTTGGTAACTCGTTTTTTGGTGAAAAAATAGCCCTACTGTACTAAATGTATGCGTGAAATATGACTAAAGACAGCAACTTCCGTGATTTAGAAACTTTGTGTTTTGAAACACCAGATGGCGCAAAATGAAAATAATTTAATGATGATTTTGTATTTATTATCGAGTGAAGTATATTGTACATCAATATTCATATCAATTGGTGAAGCAGTTAAACCTCACTTCGATATTATATCTTTGTGATGTTATTATTGCATATGCGAATTGTATTCATACATTCCACCGGATTTAATTAATACGTAATATACTAATAATGACCCGTTACCGCAAGGTCCGAAGACGTTTAAGTGTTGTATGTTAGGTATTATTGAATAATCGGGGTTCTTTAAGCAAGACCTCACGATTCGACATGTTATAACTATAGTTATAAAAAATAGTTGCCTTCAGCGAATAATAAATTATTCGGTGAAGGCGACTATTTTTCCAGCGCTACGTGCGTCGAACACTGATGAATACAAAAATATGTAACAATACTGAAATTTAATCAAATATTAACCCATATTGTACGGTTTAACTCGCGATGTGTAGTCGAAATCCGTTTTCGACCTTCTGGGCGCGCACAGCGCGTCGTAAAAGTGTAATATGCACTTGGACAAAGTTATACGTTTTTAGTTTCGACACACGGTTTCAGGGTAGCTTTGTCACGTAATATCGGTTTCTATTACAATCCAGAAGTTTTCAACGATGTGATTTCGAGGCACTGCCACAAACCACGTTCGCGGTAAACTTAACGGAACGTTCGTTGAAAATCACCGAAAACTTGCACGAATATTTACAAATCAGCTAGGATTTTAGATTTACATTTGTTTCGAGAACAAACATCTCTCTGTATTATCGTACACAGGACCGTTCCAAGAAAAGATCTCGATTTCAATAGCAAAGCCATATAAATAAAGTTAATATACCATGAATATTATACATATTATATACAAAGGATATTATTATCACCGTACGGCGCATTTACCGGCATCCGGTGTCCAATCATTAAGGAAACGTACGAAAAATACCGTTTTGGATTGCAACTGACGTCCACGTGGAAATAATAGTACCTATGCACCAGTTACTGTGCCGGCAAGAACTGTTGATGTTGCGAATTTCGATCACTTATTATTGTAACGGCACTCGACCTCGTGTGGCAGAAACGCGTTGTTTTCATTCCCGAATACGTAACAATACGATTTTTCATGTAACAATTCTATAACACAGTCGTCGAACATCGTTCAGCGATGCGCGTTGGCATGGGTTAGGCCTTCGAAAATTATAACCGTGTACAACTGGTGTATAATTATCCAGCCGAGAGACTGCGTTCTCATCCCGAGCACGAGGCACGCGCACGTGTATAGAAATCACTGCAACAACAACGATGGGGAAACAGGCGCGGATCTAGAACTATAATGGTGGAAGAGGGTAGGGGATCATTTTTTCGAAAGGTAAAAAGGTGATGCACAGTTGAAAAATAATAAAAGTAAACTTTATTGATTGTTGTAAATTTTTAAAATCAAACGACACTCGCTTTATTGCATGTATTGATTTGAAAATAAACACGAAGGACCTGATCTCGATGTTATTTCTTATGGAAGGAGGAATTATGACCCTCATGACCGCCCCTGGATCCGCGCCTACGGCGAAAAAATATCAATTAACGCGTGATGCACGCGTTACACGATGAACTGCAGCTGCGTTTCGGGGCATCGCATAGTGGTTTCGACATAAAAGTTACGTAATAAAAGAATAATATTAAATCGAGCGTCGGATTGATACGCCGACACCGAAATACTGTAGTACCATTACGCGGTCATCCGTGTATGTTCTAATCGTGTTGCACGGGTATTAATAGTTCGTAATGTTATAAATAGAAACAAACTGGTTTGTTAAAACGATGCATGTGCGTTTACAAGTTATCTTACGGTGGGTTTAACGAACTCGAAACGTAACGTAAGCTACCTGTTTTATCGAGAGAACGTATTTCCGAGTAAAACGCTATCTCGTCGTAGTCGACCGTGCACTAGCTGCCGGGATGAAGTACTCCGATAACGAAAGTCGCACGCGCCAACGTCTCTGTCGGTCGTCCACGGTTTCGCCAAACGGGGGAGGACTGAAGGGGGAAACGGAATAAAATAAAAAACGGAAATAATCGGATACGTTTTACGCGTACGGGGTTCACGCTTATCGCGCGCGCAACCGTCAAATATTGTTCCACGGCAAATAATATTAATTTCTCGACGAATTCCGTTCGGGAAACGTGTACAGAAAGCGCAGCGAAAATATAAACCGAAGACAAATATTTGAACTCGCGTTACGCGTTAGGAGACGAAATTTTTTTTAGTTTTATCTAATTTTTTTCCGTTGACGACTTCCTACGAACAGGTGGAGTCCGCGCACGCGTTGCGTTTCTCCGACATCCGCGTGCACCGGTAGAACGCGGTAGAAATTTCAAAGCACTCGTGTTCGGATCGAACGATCTCGCGTGGGGGGGGGGGGGGGGAAACGGCGAACGATGCGTGTGCGATTGCTACGACGGGAGGCACGGCGAATGGTTCAATTGTTTTCCCGTTACCGTTTCGCATCGAGGGAAAAAAGCAAACGGTGCACCCTGATCTTCCGCCCGTGACCGTTCACGGGTGTTCGAGATTTACACGAACGGGTATCGGCAGGGATGCATCGCCGGCGGCGAACCACTGCATCGTTGTCCGCGGTCGTTTCACCGCCCGACGCACGTCTACCGTACACTTGCAACGTTGCGGGCGCGCGGATACCGCGAACGACCAGCCGAACGAACCGCACGGAAAAACAAACTATTCCGAAACGCGAATACAAATCTCTCTCCGCGGGCAATGACAATTATTCAATACGTATATTACGCAACACGCGTGGACGAGCCGCTGCCGCGGTGCTCTTAATTTATGGGCCCGATTTATGTGACACGCGGACACGTCGGTTATTATTTCGTCTAAGGTTTATACGTGCACGTGTGTCGCGCGCAACGCACCGTGTCTTAAAATAATAACCCGAACCGTACGAGCGACCGCGATAAAATATTATACTAGTCGTTTTCCCTCCCTGCCCCCCTCCGGACACGGTGCTAATAACGATTTGGTCGACATTTTCAACGAAACCCGATAGATTTACCGAACGTCAACAGTATTCGTAACGACAAGAAATTATTATACTAACGCGCGACCTATCCTTGGTACACGGGGTTCGTTTTAACGTTTCTGTTTGATTTATCGAATAGCTTACCATATTAAAATAAATGCAAATAAACTTTAATTTATATTTTATGAATTTTGAAAAAAAAACTACGCTCGCGGTTCGTTGTTTTATTGCTTTTTTTCCGAAATTTCCTAGACCATCCGATCATTGGCGAAGGTTAACTAATTCCAGTCATGCAGTTGAACGTTACTAGTGTATTGCAGTGAATTTTAAATAAAATAACTCTAACGCTCTAAATTTACACCATTATAAATTAATGGTTTCGTTAATTTATGAACGATAAAATATTAAATGTGTGTTTTTACTTGAAGTCGCTTAGGTTACGCTTTTGGAAAATGCAATGTTAATATTACGCGAACGTAGTGGAGCGATAAACGTACAGGTTTATGTACATCACATCTACAGTTCAGTTACACTTTGTTTTCTTTCGCGTCCTTTGAATAATATATTATTATTTCTTTTTAAATTCTTGGTTACCGTGTGAATAGCTTTAGTATTAAGATTTAAGCGCACATATGCTGCTGCATAACCTAATCGAACCTCACTTGTACGGTATAGCCGCAATGCAATCGTTGTCGAGTCGGACACATCAATCTACGTTTCGCACTTTATGTGTGTGAGTTACATAAGCGGTGGATTATGGGATGAGAGTTTAAACTTGAAAAAATATTAGATATTTAAACAAATCACAGAATTTTTAGCACTTGTGGACAAATTAGAAATAATATTTTATTGTTCTTGTAAAATTTTTGGGTACAGACCATTTAGGCTACGGAGTACCTCATTTGCGCCTCTAGGAATGTGGATAGTAGCGTTCGAAAGATAAGGTACTGCCTGACGATTACAGCCCATATGCGACCATTTCGCATAAAATGTTGCCATTTTATATTGTAGATTTTCTCTAACTTCCGTCAAGTTTATATATTCAATAGTATTCGGTTCATGAATGTGGATGTCTTAAATATTAATTAGTGTTTGAATGATTTTTTTTTTTAATTTTAACTTTTATCTCCCAAAACCAAATTTCTACTAAAGTGGAATTTAAAGTTATTACTTTTTAGTAGTATATGTTATTTTAAAATCCATTTTAAACTTATAAGTGTAACACTGTAAAATAAATAGTAGGTACTAATTTTAGTAAGAGATTCACTGAGAGAGGTGAGAATTGTCATGAACTGCAATTAAGATAAAATGGACGGATTTTCGATAATAAAGGACTTAACGTAAAAACTTAAAAATTGTTGAATTAGTAAATAATATTGCGCAATCATAAAATAATACAGTTTGGCCACGTTGCAAGGTTTTTATTAAAAATATTTCGGGCGCAAATGGGCTATAAAAAAGGTGTGACGGGCGCAAGTGAACTGTTCCGTAAATTTTTAATAGTTTTCACATATGGAATATAAGGCATCAAATAATATTAAATAATATTTCATTTGTTTATATGTTTATACAACTGTCTGTTATAGTCGCTACCAATAAATGTACGGAATACATCGAGGAATATTACGAGTGAAAATATCTATCGTTATTGTAATCTTTGAGGTGTGTGGACATTGAGGGCCTTTTAGATCAGTTTCCTTGGTAAAAATACCTTGCTTCCCAATATTTCACTGGATCATTGTTCACCTTCAGTGCGAGTGTGTGTACAATACACGGTGCGTATTACGTGTATATACTATATACCATGTACCCGATAACCGGAAGGTACGGTTGCAGACGTGCTACAACAGGCGACCGATCCTTGATCGGGTATGCGAACAATCACGGTGGTAAGGGATTTGCAATGGATTGCACGTGAAATCTTAACGGGAGCACACGAAATCATGGTGAATTAAATACGTGTGGGCGTCAGATGACTTCACCGCAGTGGGAAGTGCGTACGAAGACCACGTGCGCATCCCCCTCGAACGTTAAATCATTCGCATCACTTGTCGTAGGATCGACGTGTGTAATTTATCCGCGTAAAAGAAAGTTGTACTAAAGAATGATGTTGCAAAACAATCACTCTGTACACATACGTTTACGTATACTTCCACGTCCTGAATCTCATCTCCCCATCCTTCTCCGTAGTGCTACGACCACGTGCCCTGCAGAGATAACCGAACGCGTTCTGCAAAAGAATTCTCGAAATGTATATTTATTTATACATATCGTATGCACTGCGATCGGAGAGATTCTATTTTCGATCGCATCTCGTTCGCTATGCACAGGCGCACACACACAATTGGTTGCGTAGGCGCTCGTTTGTGCAGCGAGACCGATAATGGTATAATGGCACTCAAATTTGTGACTGTAAGTCGACATAAATTTTCACACGTGCGCTCAGCGCAAGATATTATGTGCAGTGTTTATTGCAAGTACTAGGTATAAATACAATAAACGTACACATCTAACTACGACTACCACTTCGGCACGCACCGTACGTAATAAAATAATATAATATACTACACAGGATTATTATAAAATAACGTTTCCACGGCTACTTATATCGGCTAGCAGCGCACACGTGTCTCGGTGACAATAGACTTGGCGACTGGCCACGGTCGTCGCGCACAGCTAAGATAAGACCAAGACAATATAATAATAATAATAATAATACAAAGTAACATTGATATTATCGTCGTCGTCGTCGCTGCGTCAATTTCGCTGCGTTCGTTCGGAACCGTGTACGATCATTAATTATATATATTTAACAGCTACTGTAGTATCCATAGGAGCAATTAGGAGTCCATAGGGCTAAGGGAGCGTACACACTTATTTTTAAATAGTAAAAACGATCCGTTAAAAAATAAAAGTTAAATAATCATGAAATTATTGTAGTCAAAATATCAATGTACGTACAAACATGTTGTCCAATAATTAATAACAATTTACAGAATATTTAACGCAATAAATCATAATTATTATTTCAAATAATAACCGATATCCTTGACATTGTGCGAAGCACCAAAATAAAATTGTAATGTTTATAACGATTTTGCAATCATATAAGAAGCCCGATCAGTAGAACTGAAACGAATAAAATCAAATAATGGATATGTGATCATCGTAAGATTTTTTCTGATCATTATCTCTATAGTAATAGATTACATAGTTGCTGAGTTTGAAAAAAAAGATTTTTACCCTAAAGTTGAAAAACGGTATCGCTTATTGAAAATGTATTATCAAAAGCAAAAATAAATTACTATTTGGGTTAATATTTCCTCGGAAATTTCATTATTTTCAATTGAATTCGCCTTAGTTAGATTTGGTTTAAAGTACCTAATAGGTATGTAAGGGGAGGAAGGCAATATTCTACGGGACTGTGCAATTTCTATCAATTAGCCGACTACCACCCCTCTCACCAAATATTTATCTCTGGGCTTACGATAGTAACGTGATAATACTTACGCAATATTAGCAAATGTTTGTACTCACTTGCATCAGATTCGTAGTCTTTTCTCGTTTCTTTAACCGACACTTGGTGGCCGCTATCTTGTTACGTTCCCGCCTCCGCTTCCTCCGTTCTTCGTCTTCTGCCGTCAACTAATGCATAGAAAAAAAAAAAAAAAAACATTAATCTTTTCACTCACACATACCGCTTGGGCGCGCACGCGTTACGTGGAACCTTATCACACGTATTCGTATTAAAATATTGTTGTCGTGTGTAATGTTTTTGGCGTGTTGTTTTCGTCAATCAAATTGAGACAGAGATTACAGCAGCGAAACCTCTCAACGAATGACGATCGAGAGAAAACGTTAGATCCAAACTCGTACATCGAGAGTTGTCCATGCACATAATGAATTCTCACTATCATGCAAAAATTCAAAACTCTTATGACCGTTTTTAATATTAATATGTTCAATACAATAAGTATCTTCGAGATTTTCCGTCGATTTAAATTAGTAGTAATATAACGCGTTTATATAAAAAAAAAAAAGTGCGATTTATAAATTTATTTAAAATGACATCGAGATATACAAAATATTTTAGTGAATAAAATGTAAATAAATTAGTTCAGACGAGTATACATGAATACCTCCTACATGATTGTTGAAGAAAAATGTCACATTTAAAATTACATTGAAACATGTACGTATATTGAAATTTGATATTTTGAAATTTTATTGGTGTATTTTTTTTTTATACTTAAAGTATTAAACTTGCTCACGTTATGCATTTCTCGAAATTTCAGTTGATTATGAAATTCATATTGATAATCTTCAAAGTGACTGTCTGTGATCGGTTTTGATCTGTTTATGTTACGCGTCGATATTAGGTGATTAACGGATTTTAACGGAATGTCAACGTTTTTTGTGATTTTTACGGATATTTAAAGTATAAAGATTGTTTTACAACAACAGCTCAATATTCCTTAAAACATTTTCTTAATAAAAACTCGTTCACAGTCATCGGAAAACATATTTGCTCCGCCTACAACAGGTGCGTGTCTATGCGCCCATGTCTAAAACGTATAATAAACATACGCCGCGGTGTGTGATTGAAAGTATATACATTATCGTCGACTTCTAATATGTATGTTTGGGAAGGCGTTGACCGATATCTTATGTACGATGTCTTCGACGAACTCGCATACAACATAAAGTGAGCGTATTTTTCGTATGATATAACACACACACACACACACACACACACACACACACACACACACACACACCCATAATACATGCAAATATGCGTATTCGTTACGTGTGGAATCGGTTGAGTCGACGCAATATGTAATCATAATATTCATTATGAATACAGTACTTGAATTTTGAGGGCTCGCAGGGAGACTACATACCTACCCTAAGTATATATTTAAAAAAATGTAGCATATCTTTATCAATAAGGCATAACCTAGAGGGAAGGGGGTGAAAAAGTTCAAATTGAACGTAACTCTCTTTATATGTTAAGCAATAATGTTCCTCGACTTATAATTTTCCAATTCGAGCACTGAGTGTATACCGTCGTTTATAAATTGTTGTACTCGACGCGACATCACCATCACCACCACTACCACAGTACAGTCTTTAAAACAATACTTGTGTATCGCACTGCGGACATAATACATGAGTGTATAATCTCGCATGGTTAATCCGCGAGCGCGTGCTGATCACATTTAAATAATCGTATACATGTCATTCAATGAATGATTATTATAAATATTTATTTTTTTGATATTATTATTGTTATTATATTATACATTTTACAACCACAGTCGTTGTGCATTATAATTCTCGTTTGTAAAATACATTTAAAGACTACGGCGAGTAAAAAAAAAAAAAATGATAGATGATCAGCACCGCGTGAGACTTGCACGTTGAGGGCTGACGCTGTAGGATCATATACGTAAACATATTATTAAATAATTTATACAGCGTATATATTGCCATCGTATGCACACGCTCTACATTTTTCGAGTTCGGTGTCTTAACGGACGTTCGGATACGTGTGTTGTCGTGGATTTATCTGCGTCGTCGACATTTTTTACCGAGAGAAAAGGGTCGATTGACGGAAAAATGCACGCATACCAAAGAAGAATGGGCAGTAGATATTATCTAGATATGTAAATAGAGAGAGAAAGGAAACGATATCGCGCACACGTGTATAAAACAAGAAAACATGATTTATACTAATGTATTATGCATACGTATGCGTCACAATAATATATTGTATAGCACTTGTAGCCA
>JASXSY010001666.1:0-103352 GCA_034509805.1 Sipha maydis
TACATTTTCAACTGACGACTGATCAACGAGTTATTCTCAAAATCATAGTAAAATAAATAAGAAAAATAAACCCATATGTTTATTTATTTATTTCAACGAAAACCAGTTTTCTTTCATACATGCAAAACTGGTGATTTCGAGCACGAGCACGCGGACAATAAACGAATAAATTGCACTACGGTATTCATTCGTGTTCGTCATTTCTGAGCTATACGTATCCATAAAAATGATTATAACACCGGATATCGTAATATTATGACATCATGACCCATTGGAATTTAAACGTTTAAACGAAAAACCACTCCTCTACGATAATTGCATGCGGAATATCTACAGCACTCAATTTAGATATAGGTACATACCGGTAGCGTTTCACGGCTTAACAAATAGAAGGATGGAGGTGATCAAAAATGAAAAATAAAAAATAAAATACGTAGGTGTTAGAGACATGGACTATGTATGAAAGAGATTTGTGTCACTGAAGTGACATTATGTACATTCAGTATGGTAATAATGCAAATATTTCGATTACAAATAATAATTAAAAAAATGCGTTTTTTTTTTTACTTTATACGTATAAGATATAGTATTCTTGTTAACAAATTACATTGAATAATGATATTGAAAGATAAATCTTATCCCCATCTCCCTTGTTCCGTATCGAGTGGAAACTTTCGTATGTGAAATATAACATCCGTTGTGACTGTGTACACGTGCGGTGTAATGTGATATCGTGTTAAAAATTATCACTAAATATTTATACGTAGTTAAACGCGATTTTTTAATAGTGTCATATTATGTTAATCGCATTCCACGCTACAGCTGAAAGTCCAAAACAGATTTTCAAAAGTAAATATTAACTAATATTATATAGAGCGATATGAACGGCGGCTAAACGTAGTATTTGCATTGTAAAAATAAACTAATAAAGCTGCAAATCAGTATATAAAGAAAACTAGATATATTTATCAATGGTTGTTATATATCATCAACGTGTATTTTTAAAATTCAAAACAAAATTGTATCGCAAATTATCACGTACTTGTTTCGACATCGACGAAGCATAAAAATTATTCAATCTAATAACTAATACTCTATATTTAAATTATCTAAGACTTAATAAAAACGCAAAAAACTTAATAAGATGTAGAGAAAATTGCGCTTAGTCCAAAGTCCAATTTTATACAAAATGATTGACGACCAATTAATGGAAATTTTGAACGAAATAACAGTAGATAACAATAAAGTTAACTATAACAATAATATGGTAACATGAAATAATCACAAAAGCAAAAAATATTGCATAAAATCATGTTGACAATAAAGAAAATTGGTAAGTTATCTAATAAAACTTAGGTTCGTTCGCCTCATTCTTTCTTCCTTTCTTCCCAATCAAATTACTTCACTAGTCTTTTATAGATAACCAGAAAATAAATAATATTTTTTTAAACAAAACGCATATTTTTCTTAATTGACTATATATATATGTAACAACTTTTCTATAAAAATGTGACAGAAATAATCAAGAAACCACAAATACGATAAGAATTAGGATTTTTATTGTAAAAACGTGTTTAAACAGAGCACGATAAATGACATTTGACGTCTATAGAAATACATTAAATGTTTTCTCGTATAATCGATGAAAAAAAAAAAAAATTGTTGTTCTTAGGTAAACATATTATGTATGTACACATGCATATGTACTTTGGCACTAATGCAAATTCACATAGATCCAACAGATCGTGTGATTATTGTTCGAATCGATTATTATTAATTCGCCCACGTCTATTAATATCTATTTTGTACAAAAAATAAATTCTTCTTATAGCTGATGTGCCTTACGGTTCCTCTTCACCTTCGCCCTGGCTACGTAACCGAATAATAAATTGTCCGACGGATTCGAATCTTTATTAGAAATCGTGTTTAGAATACCACTGTTATATTCTTTGACGGTTGTGTTTGTGCGTACGAGATTGCCAGTTTGCGGATCATACACTCGATTCGTTATATTCCTAATAATATACACCGGTTGGACACGTGCGCTCATGTTGTGTATACGTGCACGCATAATATATACGGCTAAAATAGACCAAAGAATTTCAAACGGCTATTTCCCCGCCTTATATCATCGTCATTCCTGCAGTCCACCGACGGCATGTTGGGACATTTCAGGAATGGAAAGTATCGTGATACGAATCTATCGTTCGTCGTTGTCGTACATTCAATGTTACCGACTACAGTTCAACTGCTACTGCAGTCTTATATAATCAATATATACATATAAATTCATATACATAATGATGGTTCAAACTGTTCGGTTCGTAACCCGAACTCAAAATGAAAGAAAATCGAACCGAACTATTTACCATTTAATTTGAAAATATTCGTAATAAAACAATCTAAAATTAACTGTCCATATTTTATAGTTTATAATTATTAAAATGTAAGTATCATATAATTAACTATTGACTATTTTTTTTTACATTATTAAATTTTGCACACTCAAATTTTCATAATTTCAATCTATTTATAAAAGGAAAAAAAAATGATGACTTCGAATTTTTAAAATAAAAATGTATTAATTTGTTTTAAATACAAACATTTTAGTAGTTTGATTCAATTCGAGTTCGGTTCGACACCAACAAATCAGATTCAACCTGATAGACATTATAATAATCACGTGGTTATTTATAAATTATATCGAGAATTATCGCATTATATTATTATACCATTATCAACATCAGCCAAGACTACGTTGTACCCATGTAAATCGCACATTGTGTATTTATATTTTTTAAACACCATCGACAACGATAAATTGTTTACATATTTTATCATACTACCTTTTATCATCTATAGATCTGTAGAATCTATTCTATAATCAATGCCAATACTAACTTTTACCAATATTTATATTTTATATGACTGATGTAAACTCTGGCTCTGTTTCAGTGTACGGACACAATCTCGAAAAGGACATCAAAGGAGACACGTCGGGTCATTTCAAACGTCTTTGCGTATCCTTAAGTATGGTAAGAACTCATAGCTGTGTCCTATGTTTATATAATAACACTTGGACTTTAGTTTTAACTGCAGTGTAACCAGGTATACCAGTGATTGATGAATATTATTTTTTTAACTTCCGTTATAGCTCGTACCGATATTATAGTATACTCGGACTGCCAAGTAATATTATTACTGCTAAACAATTTGATCGTCGGTTTATTGTATGCAAAATTATTTATAATATATTGACGGAGAAAATGATTACGTTTAAAACTAGTATGAATAATGTATATAAGCATTGATGAGTATCAACGATATAAAAAATATTTGACGTTTAGTGACACAGATAACTGTGGAGTTCGATAGACATTGAAATATTTTTGTTCAGTACAGCGCAATCATTTATTTACCAAACTATTATCTGCATGCTTCAAACAATAACTTCGACGAATCACTCACTTCATAGTTCTGACGGTTTTATAGACGCATTGGGTCCAAATGACACTGGGGAATAAGTCGAAACGATGCGAGATTGAGACTAATGACTCCGACAGAAAATTATTACATTACAAATGCTTAGGCGCATTACCTATTATGACTATTACTATATGTGACACGACACATTCGTCTACTCTTGTAACAAACCTAAACGTTAGTCTTGCGCGTGGGCGCAGAGTCAAGGGTATATGCCAGTTTCGGCAATTTTTAAATCTTGCTGTGTCTACGTTTATAACGATATAATTAATTACGATAAAATAGAAATATTTTTCAAAAAAGTTGTTTTATTATAATGATTATAAAATATACATAAGAATTAAGCTTATAGTACCAAAAAAAAAAAAAATCAATTAATAAATAAATAGAGTTCCATAAAATTATAATTTTAGATTAACCAATAATTTTTATTACAACTAATATATATAATACTATAATACTACAACAAATAATGTATACCGGTTACAGAACGATAAAAACTAATTTGGAATTGTTTTCAATTATTTTTGATTTTTCTAAATCAAAAATGTTATTAATGTTCAGGGAAATCGAGATGAATCGCCAGTAGTGGACGAGGCTGCTGCACGTTTAGATGCCGAGGCTTTGTACAATGCAGGAGAAAAAATCAAATGGGGTACGGACGAATCGGAATTCCACAGGATTTTGGTTACCAAAAGTTATCAACACTTGAGACGCGTCTTTTTGGAATACGAGAAATTAGCTTCCAAGGATATCGAAGAGTCGATCAAAAGCGAATTTTCCGGTGATATATGTATGGGTCTATTGTCTATCGGTACGTATAAAACGTTTTGATTCCTAGTCATATGTGGAAAGAGTTAGTATTATCGTTGATTTTATAGATTAGTCAGACTTTGGCAATTTTTTTTTAAATTTTCTCTATTAAAATATTCTAAGACATAGTCGTGTATATATTATAAATACATATATTCCTCTACGCGGAAACGGCAGACTTCTCAAATCGAAGACTTATTCATATAGATTTTAAAATATTGGTAAAAACCATAGGATAAAAATGTTAGGTATAGTTTACGATCAAAATGTATTTCGCTCTTATTTTAATATTACATTTAATCCTTAATATGAAGTAATTAAAAAATGTACCTATGCAGCATATTTCAGGTAAAATTAAAGTAAAAATATAAATTTTTTTTTAAACATTCTGATAAGTGAGTTGCACGAAATACAATATGATTAAGAAAAAAAAAAAAAAACCGTGTAGATTTTTATGAGTATCCAAAGCCTATCTACATTAGATTCTATGGAATATAATAATACTCGTGTGTATGTATATACCATCTATTAATATACAGTGTGAAATTGTATTTGTACGTTTACGATTTGTTTTCGTTATTATTATTTTACTTGTAATTTTCAGTAAAATGTATTAAGAGCAAAGTCAACTTTTTCGCGGAGCGTTTACACAAGAGCATGGTTGGTCTGGGAACGGACGACCGGACACTAATAAGAATCGTAGTGTCTAGATCGGAAATTGACCTTGGAGATATAAAAGTAGCATTCGAGAAGAAATACGGTAAAAGTTTGGAGTCGTGGATCACCGTGAGTTTATTTGTTTAAATATAATTTAGTTTGGAAAATAAATGGTTTTATAAACTGATTTTGTTTTTCAGGGAGATACTTCTGGAGATTACAAGAAAATTTTGTTGAAAATCGTCGCTTAAACTACGGTTTTGATTTTTTAAAACGTTCACGATTGATTTTTCATTTTTACATCAAATTATTTTTAAGCCTATATTGTTATTTAATTACCTATGTTTCATAACTTATTTTATATTATACATTTTAATTTTATAAAGATATTACGTACCAATAGAATCTAATAATTGTTAAAAGCGTAAACTTGTAGTAGATTTTTTTTTATATATTAACGGCTTGATTCTATATCATATTATTCATAATTATATAATTAATTGTTATTTAATATTGACTGAACAAAGTGCATGCGTGTGTTAAAACAGTGTTCAAAACCAAAACAAAATATCAATATAGTACGAAATTAAAAAGTACTTAAAATAATCGCAGTTATGTCACTTATGTTATAATGTTGCTGCTTTGTGTGAAATATCTTACGTGTTAATTCTAATTCCTTTTTTTTTATTATTAATTGCATATGCATTTAGAACAATAAACAGTAATATTTAAATGAAAATTATAACTAAATCTTATTGTATTAAAAGTTGGTGCTGTCGCAAATAATAACTGCTATTAATTTTTCTCTCCGTACACGAAAAAAATATAACAATAATAATTATAATGATTGTATTTTTATAGTTTTGACGATATAACAAGTTATATTGACAATGTTGGTTTACTCTGTAAACTTATTCGGTTTCGGGTCGAAGTTTTCATATTAAATATTAATTACACAATGTACAAGACTTTATTCGTATGTTCTAATCTATTACATGTAAGACACATATGTGTATACCACAGATTACAATCATTTTTTATGTAGCACGAAAATCCCAATGACTAGACCATTAGATTATCTAGAGTAACTCTAGTAGAGTTTAGATAATCGTATCGTCTAGATCACTATTTCCCAATCTGCGGTCCATAAATGTTCTTTGTGTTGGATAGACGACAAAAAGAAAGAAAACCTAGTATGCTTTCATGTAATAACATAACTAATAATTTTATTACAAGAAGTTTTTTATCGTATATTTTAACGCAATACTGCCAAACTGAATTATAATATTTATAACTATATTTTGACAACTAAGATATATTTACTTATTATTATTATTTTTTTTTATTACATATGACTATCGGCAATGGTGAATCTTACAATAGTAGTAATTGACACAAATAGATAGTTATGTAAGATTATTGAAAAAATATATAGATAACTGAAAGAAATACATAACTAAATAAATAAAATATTGTAAACATGTGAGCATAAACAATTAACAATAATTACAGGATCTTATACTGTCTAGTAAACTTCAGTGATTGAAGTCTTATTTCTAGGTTTGAAGCCATATTTGAGAATCTGGGTTTCCTTCATGGAGTTGTTTGGTACCACTTCTAAATTTAGTTGCGAGGCACTTAGAGAAGATTCAAGCATGCTCCATTTATTTAATAATTCATTGCACCTCCTCCCTTGCCCCGTTCTGCATTTGCTTATAGAAGTCCACTGTGCTCGAGGGAAATCAAATCCTGGTAACTTTTGCGCCTGGTTTGTGATGAAGGTACAGTCATAACACTTCGAGTTTAGCCATCTTCTACGCTAGGTTTCTTCCACGCATTTATCTGAGATCACCACCTTCCAAATTGGAGTTTTTGACTTGAGTCTATTGGGTTGGTGTTCTATTATGTATTTTATGGAGTGGAAGTTCAGGTAAGTTGATTTTTTTTGTTAATAAGTTTTTCGTATGGTTGAGTCTTCGTAAATGTAAATACTCATATATATATATATATGTATAAGTATTTTTTTCTTGTCATTAGTTAACAAACAACGATCGATCAAAAATATTTTGCAACCCCTAGGCTAAAAAATGCTAGTCTAGATTATATGGCAACACGATAAATCCATGTCACCGATCGGTGGGAGATATCTTAAGGTTTAGGAATTTATTTTTGCAAAAATTTACTACGTAATTTCTATGAATTTGTTCGACATAATTGATCACGAAATAACCAAAGTCCCTGGGCGGGGGCTGGACACTTGTTTCTCCATCTCCGTATCGAATAGAGACTTGCAAAGCAATTTTTTGTTTAATGGATTTGTAGGACCATTTCTAAAACGTGTACGCCACCACCCCAATGCATTGTGTGTGACCTGCGAATGACACGAAACATATAGTAAATAGTGAATTGGACGGGAAAGTGTCCACAACTCGATACCGATCACGGTTAACGCACTATCGTACACTGTCTTAAGACGATAATTTGCTAATGGTTTACCGTTTTCTACTGATGCAGTCGTCTCCCGCAGAGACAAATACATTTCACTTATTGAGTTATATACTTAATTGTCAGTTGGACGACACTTTTGCGATCCGCACGTCTAAACAACAAACAAACGAAACGTTGTTCGGCGTAATTTATTCTCCAGACGTTTATAATTTACATTTTACTAGTCACTTTATTAATAAACATTAAGTACATGATATTGTGCTGACCTGCGCAATAATTTTATTGCGCGTATCTTCGGACATGTTTATTTTTAAAAATTATGTTTTTAAAATCCCGTTTAATTAATTCGTCTAACCGTCGTCAGTTGATCTCAGTTGCCGCCTCGGGATATGTTTTCGACGGATTATCTACCAAGAGATTGTCGTTGGCAGATATGGTGTTTTCAACGTTTCTCTCAGTTTTCCCGTTCACGAATAGGTAACGGTTTAACGCTTATTCAAAACGGACAGGAACACGTTGAACGATCGCAACACATGGTAATTTCGTACTTTTTTCCTCTAACTTGGCTTCAGTGATGTCCCAGACGTATTTTATTTAATATTATTGGTATTATTCAAATAATTGCTCATTAATGATTTGAAGCATGAGTATTACAATATTTTCGCTATCAATATTAACAATAATAATAATTAACATGTCTCAATTGAGATACTGTAACAGATATTATAGTATCCACTTACCCCTTACTTTTAGATGTAGCGGCTGCTTCAAATAGGATTGGGTACCACTGGTTAGCTTTATCCTTGTCAGTGTTGGGAAATATCTAGATAAATGTATCTAGATAAGTTATCTAGATAAAAATTATTTATATTTTATCTTATCTAGATAAATTTATACTCAGTTATCTTTATCTTCATCTAGATGAAAATCTTGTTATCTATCAGTACCAATCTAGATGATTTATTTAAATAGAATAAAAATAAAATTTGAAAATTTAAAATGTTTCTATATTTTCATTTTTACATTTTTCTGTAAATCATATACCTATGACACAGATAATAACTGATAAGATGACAATCTTCTTTTGAAGTTTATTTAAAAAAAAAATTATTTTATATTTTATGTTTATTAATGTTTGAAATGAGTTTAAAAAATGATATTTATTTTAAAATGTTTTTAATTATGAATTTTTTACCTAATATCTGTAAGTTGTAGCAGGCGCGGCTTCAGAAACTTACAAAGGGGGGGGGGCATTTTTTTCAGCCATCGCTTAATTTCAAAGGGGACTTAGAGGGGACTAGAGTTAGAGAATATTCTAACCTGGACCTGTAAGTGATTACTGATAATAGTTGTTTCTCCAAATGAATACAGAGTCCGACTGCGTTCCTATATTATGATACACACCTCATATTAATGTCATATGGTTTTTTTAGGCCACCAAGTAAAATTGTTAGCTAGGTAGGTAATTAAAATCAGGATTTAACAGTTCACAAGGACAAATATGTGAAAAATTAAAATTTTTGAAAAAAGCTGGGGGGGCCATGGCCCCAGTGCCCCCCCCCCTTGGAGCCACGCCTGGGCTGTAGTATCCCGAATATTTTCAAAATCAAACATGAAATTATCTCATATTTATCTAGATAAAAATGTACTATTTTTTATCTTTATCTAGATGAATTTTAGTATAACTATCTTTACCTGTATCTAGATAAGAATCAGTATAGTCATCTTTATCTTTATCTAGATAAATTATTAGTTATCTATTCCCAACACTGATCCTTGTTCACAAAACGTCAGATAGGCAATCTGTCATTAAAAATATCTCTACTGTAATATTATGTAAAAATTGAATGTTTAAAATATCCATGAATCGCATGTTTACACGGATGTAATACGAATTCGATGTGCTAACGGTGGTAAAGATTTTTTTAATTGGTAAAGGAATGTAGTTCTATAAATGTAAGTGGAAAAAATCTAATTATTTACACCTTCCTTTTTCCCATATCAACATCTATAGTTCCGTTACTACCCTACGTGACGTTCTTGGCGAATTTTATTTTTATGCTTATTTAATACAAAATACCAATTACTTCTGTTTTTATAAACCGTAACATCATATATTTAATATTGATTGGATATTGAGTATTAACTAGGATATTTCATTAGGATATATAAACACTCTAAACAATTGGTAAAAACCAAACTCCTAAAGGACCAATTACCCAGCCCACCTATCCACTCACTAATAAAAAACGGTGGAGCCTTTTTTCCACTCGGCGTATGTATTTGGTTCCTTTACAGTGAAAACATTTATTGAAATGTTAATCGCCGTCTGAAAAATGTATTATACGCATTTTGTATTATAATTAGTAATGTCACAAAGAAAATCGAGAAACATTGTGCTACGTTGGTACCTGAAAATAATATAACATTTTGCTCAAGAATGCCTAACTATAATTATATAGACGTTAGTAGTATGAGAATATGATGTACTCATACAGACTATTCTGTTTTAGAATACACTAGTTATATGTAACACGAATCTATATTTACAGAATTGACCGATCGTGGGGCCAGGGAACATAAGCGCAATCAGACGGTGGCCAGGGTTAGCCGTGGTGCCGCTAGAATTTTGGTGACGAAAAAACAATAAAGAGAGCAAGTGAATGTACCTGTACCGAATACCGCTTGGATTTGATTCGAAAAATATTTATCACGTGTACATAATATGTTTTATGAACCGGTTCATTCGTAAATATAAGTATATACTATATGATTGATATCCGTTGTTCATATTATTTTTGCATTTCGGAGGAATGGCGTCCACCAACAAAAATCCAGATGGGAGAGGATAACTTAAGCGCCGGTAGGCACTCGTTATCGATTCGTTTATAATCAATATCTACGATTTCCAGAATTCGTTCTCCTGCGGTAAAGTTTTGTCCATAAGAGATAAGATTAACAGAATAAATTTAATACATGTATATTTTATGTAAATTAATAATTACGACATTTTGTGTACAAATGTGTAATAGACGTGGAAAATCCAAGGAGACATGTTCTTCCCTTTGCCCATTTCCCAATGGTCGCCCTTGTTTTGAAGTATAATTCGGTGTACATCTTAAGTGATTCGATTGAGTTAGATGAACCGACAGAGTTGATCAGTGTTGAAGAATGAATCGATTCAACAGCGAAGAATGTACCGGTTTGTCGGTGACCCTGATTATTTTATAGAACCGAAAGTCAAAGAAGATTCAACGATTCAATTTAGTTTGCAATTCAATCATACTTAATCTTACTGTAGCTCGTGGTTATCAGTAACCAGCATAGGTGTGCGCAAACATTGCTTGCAGGTGGTGCGTTCTTATTTACTATTTACCATTACTATTTTTGCATTCATCCAAATTGTTTTTCCATACACAATATTGAAATTGCTTGTACTTCATTTTCTAACAATAAAATCATTACCATTCGCCTACTACTCTGCCTATATAACGTCACTAGGTCTGAATTTATAATTTTATATTATTTTAGCATTTAAAATTAATCGTTAAAAACTTGGTACCTACTTTACAGTTGATACACAAGACGTCTAAATCGGTAAGTATTATTATCAGTGTAATAATCATTTCAATTAAAACGGTGTTTGAACGATTCGAAGCGAATCTCTGAATCGATTCAACAAACTGAATCCAATTAGGAGAATCGATTAATTTAACTGAATCATATTTCCCATCTATAACGTACATCTAGCGCTTGTTATCGTATTAGTGGCAATTTATACAAGTAGATCAATTTGTTTACCGCCAACATTTGCTTTTACTTTTATAAAACAATACTTGATTATGATAATTTTTTTATTCGTTCCTCTAAAATCATTTTTTCTCTCCGGATCCAAAATAATATTTTGTAAAACTGTCAATTACCGATACATTTTGACGTTATGAATTTATTAATCTACTGTCGTAATTATTAAAACAATTAATAATAAATATAATATAATTAATATATTGTTTTATTTATTTACATTACGAATTTACTGAATGTTTATCTTATCCACTCATTTGCCACCGAAAAGTCGGTTTGAGACGTAGACCTTATGCTAAGTATAATGCCTATGGTTTGAGGGCTTCTTATCATCGGTCGTTGGGAGCATCCCGTGTGTGTCTTTACTCGTGTCCGCTGTTATCGCGTTCCCGAGTCCACCGGTAACGACGTGTAGCCGCGTGATAACGGTTTTGAATTTCGAACGCCGAACGGGTCCCGACAGATTTCATTTGTCCCGAACGTGCCCCGGACCAAGGAGTAACGTACGTCAGCCCAACCGACGGACGCGCCTACCAAAAAAACCAACGGAGCTTGGCCGAACGCGATGGCCGCGCGCGACGAGGAGGAAGACGACGACGATTACATGTCCGACGCTTTTCTCCGCACGCAGTACGTACGACCATGCCGTTGTTGCTAATATTCCGACCGAACGCCCATTCACCCGTTTGCCGTCCCCGTCAGGTCCGCCGAGGATGTCCGTCCGGGCCTGCTGATGACTCGCGAGCAGCAGCGCTTGCACGATCAGCTGAAAAAACGGAAGGAGTGCGAACTGCGGAACCGGACGCCCGGCCTAAAGGTTCTGGAGGAGCAGGGACGTCAAGTGGGGCTGGAGACGGCCATAGACAGCGGCAACAAGGGCTTCGCGTTGCTGCAGAAAATGGGTTACAAGCCCGGAACGGGTATCGGCAAAAACAGTGAGTGATGGACGATGTTTGTTTGTTTTGTCGTTCTACTTACGGTTCTGTGACAGATTCGGGCAGAGTGGAACCTATTGGTATCGTACTGAAAACTGACCGCAAGGGTCTGGGTCGTGATGCTGCGCTCAGAGAGATCAGAGAATTGAAGAAATCTATGATACGCAGCAGAAAATCGGCCGGACCTAGCTTGTGCGAGTACAGGGAGAGGCGAGCGCAAGAAGCTGCAGAAAAATTGGATAGGTCAGACTTGTTCAGATGTCAGCGAGTGTGCCGTCAAATGGATTTAGAACAGGTACAGCAACAATAGTTGACCTAAATGATTTCAGATAATTATTTTTAATCAATTAAATGTAATGAAAACACAAGAATAACGTGTAACAGTTTTCATCTGAAATCTACATTCACTCATAGATTTATTAATTAAAAAATTATTTTCTTGTTTTCCAATTCAAAAACTACAGTTCTAAATTGTATTTTTTTAATGATGTCGATTATGTGTGTTTTCCATATTTTATTATACTTTAAAATTATATTTTAAAGGATATACAAGAGCCATCAGAAAAGTTCTTTTGGCCTGAAGTTCCTGTGGAAGATGATGCAGACGTAGAAAGTATTGAAGAAGTTGATCAAGATAATATGTCGATTACTGAACAATTAGAACTTGTAAACTTTTATCTAAGGCATACTTATAACTATTGTGTTTATTGTGGAACAGTATACAATGACGAAGAAGATTTAAAAGGAGAATGTCCTGGACCCAATCGACAAGATCATTAGAAAATTAATACTTCAAATGAACAAAATATCTTAATTTAATATTTTTTCTTTAATTAATAAAACATAATTAACCTGATGTATAATAAACGAGGAATTATGACAAACAAAATATTATTTATGTAAAAAAAAATTAACATGAACACAATTAATGAAATTATCTGTATGGAGGTACTGTCTGAAAATATTTATGTTGTAGGAACTTGTGTGAATCTGTCTTACAAAGCTAAAATAGCATTTTTCACTGCTGATTCATCATTAGATGTAAATAGTGTTTTGAATAGGATTCTACGCTTGGCAGCAATTTCAAATTCTTTGGCTCTTCGTAAACCAATTTTAATAATATCAGCAGGCATTCCAGCTAAACGAGCAGCATTAAAACCATACGATTTAGGACAAGCTCCATTTACAAACTTATATAAGAACGTAATAGTTTCTTGTGTTTGCTCAGAATCTAATTCATTTGTTTCATCGTTTTCAACCATACATGCCTGGCAAGAAAATAAATTAACATGTTAAAAAAAGTAATATTAGGAAATATTTTACAATTTCTTACCATGTGACCAAGAGCAATCAATGAATTAGTTTTAAAATCTTCAACTAGCGAGTGATAGTGAGTAGAAAATAAGGTGCGACTTTGCTTTAGTATCAATTCACTAACAACAGCAGAAGCAATTGCAGTCCCATCATAAGTAGAAGTTCCTCTGCCTGTTTAATAAAATAATTATACCAATAACATAGTAAAAATCAAAACATGTAGCCATTAAATATAAATATATTTTTAATCAAAAAGAAATTATAACTTACCCAATTCATCAATTAATACTAGTGAAAACCTACTAGCATGATGCAAAATTGCTGCAGTTTCACACAATTCAACAAAGAATGTAGATTCTCCAGCAATAATATTATCATTGGCACCAATTCTTGTGAATATTCTGTCTATTGGATTAAGAACAAAGCTTTTTGCAGGTACACGGCAACCCTAAAAGTTTTAATGATCAATCAAATTGTTAAATCATAATACATATTTTGGTATACCATTACTTACTAAATATAAGTTTACTCAAAAATTAAGTGAAATAAAAACTATAATTATAAATATTAATTTGAATAAGGATTATTAATTTATGGTTAAATCTCTCAAATATTATGACATGTCTTAATACTTAAACAATATCTCTCCATTATAAATAGTTATATTTTTTACCATATGAGCCATAACAGAAATAATGCCAAGTTGTCTCATCAATGTAGACTTGCCACCCATGTTAGGGCCAGTAACTAATATCAAACTAGCATTCCATGTTATGTCTTCTTCTTTTCCGATAACTGTATCATTTGAAATGAAATTCTCACCACCAGAACCACATGGATATCGTCCATCAACAAGGTCAACAAATGGCTAGATATAAATGAAACACCAGTCAAACAAAAATTCTTGAATATCGAAATGTAATTATTTTATATTATTAACCTTTTTGCCTTTAATAGCTGGAATAAATTTAGGAACACACATAACTTCTTCTTCGCAGCGGCAGTATTCAGCTAATGACATAAATACATCTAATGTAGCTAAACACTGAATGGCATTATTCCAGTCATCAAACTTATCACAGAACCGTGAGAACACTCTTTCTCGGAGATTCTTTAACACTTCTGTTTTCTCATTTTCATGACTGATCATTTTATTTAAAAGTTCCTACAGAATAAATTCAATCAATATCCACAAATAATAATGTTATGGAAATTACAACTTTTGTACGATCAGTAGTGAATCTTTTAAATCCTTTTTTTTGGTTTTGAACTGCATATCCATCTCCAGCTTTTTTTGCAGCACTTTCAGGTACTTCTAACTGATATCTCTTTTTATCAGTTCCAAAATATTGGACCTTCAATTAGAGAGAAAAACGTTATTATTATGCTTTTGTTAAAAGTTGGAACAAATTACATATATTAACAAATAGCACAACTTACATTACATCCAAAATATTTGCATTGTTCTTTTAAATAAGATTTTAACTCAATCTCAACTTCTTTAATATTTTCTATAACTCTGTCATACTCATCATCCATTCCGGGTTCAGGCAAAATTCGACCATTTTTCATAGCTTCATTATGATCAAAAGAATTCTAAAACAAATTCATATATACAATTATTGCAAGCCTTTAAGACATTTTAAAATAACAATAATAATTTATTAATTGATTTTCCAACAATAAATATTTACAAAATGTATCAAAATTACATATTTTTTGTCGGATAAACTCAAAGTCAAAAGCTATGCTGGAAGTGAAAGTACATGCAAGTATAATCACAAGTTAATTAAGAGTAAAACATAATAATAATAATAATAAATTATTTTGTAAAATGCTACAAAATAATGAAAAATTTATAAAAATAAATAATCTATATATTCAAAATAATTAATCATAAATAAATAAGTTATAATAAATTCAAAGATTAATCAAATCTATAGTTAAGAGTTTTATCTTTAATTGCTTAAAATTACTAAATTCCTGAATACATATTTTATATTTATTATAAAACAAAAGAATGTAAAATATGGTCCTGATTAATAAAAAACAGTTATCAATTTAAGCAATATAAAATTAATAATTTTAATAAATGTATAATAATCTTGAGTTGGTAAATTAATTTTACTTAATATTTATAATTTTACATTCATTATATAAAATATTTGTTGAGAGCCTTTTGGCTTATGGAATATATATTTTACAAGATAATTTATTGTATTTCTTTAATAACTTAAGTATTGTAAGTATTACCTAAAAATGCTATATAATATGATACTATTGATTGCACAAAAGATTTATATATTATGGTTTTAATTTTAACAGTTAAGATATTTCTCAGACAGTTAAAAACGAAAAATTTCTAAATCATCTTTACTAATTTATCTATGTAAACATTTCATTAAAAAAAAATCATCAAAATATTATTACTAAAATTTGTAAAAGAAGGGATATTGCAATTATTGATTTAATTTGTACTGGTAGCTTTGAGTATTATTCATTTATCAATATTAAATTTATTATTAATATTATTTATTCTAAAATGTGTTTTCCAATATTGTATATAGCTGGCTCAACCAATTTTATCTCGTTATGTTTGATTTATGGATACATTTATCGATGTAATTTAGATACGTATTTAGTATATTGTACATAGTAGATAATTTTATCTTGAAACCGATGATATAGGTAAAAAAAATCATTTTATAACTATTATTTAATTTACAGATCAATAATTGTGGAAAAAAGAAAACTTGGAGAAGCAGGCTTATTAATAAGTTTATTATGTAAATATTATAGTATATTATAGTATATTATAGTATATTATAATATAAAAGGTATATTATAGTATATTATACCTTTTTTTTTTAAAAACCTATTTTTAATGCTTTTTTGGAGGATTTAGACAGCTTTATTGCTTTTTTTTTTTAGAGCTTTTTTTTAGTTTTTTATTGCTTTAAAATCCATACTCTAGTCATCACTAAAGACGTTATTAATTTATACTTTTTGGCTTCTACATATGATTCAATAAACTATAATGGAATTCCTCTTATTCAAGTTTTTATCGACAAAATATTATGATGATATAAAAATAGTATTATCAACAAAATCAAAGGGTTTCTTTAAGTTCAAACATATACCAATATTTGGTAATTATGTTTTTTTAAATCCAGGTAATCTTAAATAAATTTAGTAGCAAAATATAAGCCATCATTAATAGATAATTTATTTCTGAAACTAAATTTGTTTTCGTTGAAAAATATATGCTCATATAAAAAGTAAATATGACTTGTTTTTATAATTTTTTTAAGTAGCTTAGCAATAATCAATATTAAAGTAATTGGTCAATATTTATTACAACTTAATATATCATCATTCTTATGAAGTGAAATAATTAAATGAGTTTTTAAAACTAGAAGGAAACTCATCAGTTAAAATAAATCATCAGATAAAAATAAATCAATTGACATTTTTCACAATATAGTATTCATCAATGCATTTTTATAATATGATGAATAATCTTAGCATTTCATAATCATACTACTTATTCCTATAGGTTTAATAGAATAAAAAAAGATTGATTTTTCAATATGACATTTATTATTTAGAAAATTAAATAGTTTAAAATTATGACCCTTGACATTATTTTTTTAGCTATATTTTCTCTCGCATTAACAAATAAAGAATTAAAAATACAAATTATCCCTTTTAAGTTTTATAATTAATAATTTGTTATTGAGTGTTAATAATTAATTAAAAATAAAGAATGTCAGTACAGTTACCTCAAAATTATCCAATAGTTCTGTTAAATATGGAAATTCTCCAGGTGTAGAACTATTTGAATAGTTGCAAATAGTAGTCAATAGATTTGATTCTGTACCTTCAGCCAAGTTAGCTTCTATAATAAAATGTTTTTTTACTTATCAATTAAAATATATACATCTGGGCTAATTAACATTACTTTGTAGTATTTCCATAACTTTAACACTTGTTCTGAAACCTTTCAGTATTGTTATAAAATCAACTATTTTCCTTTTCGAATATACTTTTTCTTCAAAATATATAGCTCTAGTTTCTGCGTGATCTGCTTCAACTCCATTAGTACTTTGAGAATAAATCCTAAAAATGATTATAAATACTTAATATAAAATTTAAATTTCAACTTAATCCTTTATGATTGAGAAGAAAAAATGATCTGTTAGTAATAATTTACCTTGAAAATAAACGTTCCAAATCAGGTAAACTGGCTAGTTCTGCTCTTATTTCTTGCATTAAATCAGGAACATCTATTAAAGAAGAAATAGCATTCTGTCTAGCAACAATGCTGGATATAGTTGTTAATGGATTACATAGCCATTGGTGCAATAATCTAAAGCAAAAATGTTACTGTGAATTCATTATTAAAATAATTATTCTATATTTATAGGTACGGAATAATAATTGTACCGCTTTCCAAATGGTGTAGAGCAATGATTTAATTTGTTAAGTAGAGTTCCTACATTTGAACCTGTAGAGTTTTCTAAAATGTGTAAGTTCTTCAATGTAATAGCATCGAGTATCTAAAAATAATCAAAAATTGAAATAACTAATTTTAAATAAAATAAAATGTAAGGCATAATATTTAGTAATAAGTTTATTGATGGATAATTAATATTGAATTATAATCACCATATGTTTAGAATTTATATTATCTTGAACAGATAAATCAGCACATTCAACATCAACTGGTTTAAAAATATCAAATCGTCCTCTAGATAAAAGATGAAAATCCATCTTACATCGTTTTAAATACCATATTACAGCACCCAGACTACGAATACCAAGTTCACAATTATCATTAGCACTAAGTTGTAGATCAGAATCTAAAAAAAAAAAATGTAATATATATTTAACATAAATGTACTATCAATTTTAAATCTTTTAACAATCATAAAAGAAATTCTTTAAGAAACTACATCATTAAAATCAAAAATATTAACATTTTTTTCAAATAGTTATCTTAGTGATCTCAAAATTAAACAGAACAGTATATGATACTTTTGATAATTTGTTTTGTCTTCCACAATCGGTTATTTATACTAACATTAAGTAAATAGTGAATGGTATGGCTTTATATTAGGTGCTTCAAGAAACTTTTAGGTAAAAGTATAATATATTATTTAATAAATTAAAATTATATTTTATACAGAATAATATACAAATGTTAATTTAATTATAAATTTAATAGATTATATACGATCATCAATAATAAATACACAATTTTAAATAGTTAATAGAAATATTTAATAATACAATAGGTTTTATTATACTTACCACTACCTAAAAATATTTTCAACTTCTCTGGATAAGTTACAACATCATTATTTTTAAAATAATCTCCTTCTGCTAAAGTAAGTAAAGTTTTTGATGATGTCCAAAATTCTGTATCAGGCATAAGTGTTTCTTTAACAGCACTAGAGAGCATAGTATCAATGACTTTTTTAGTACGCACAGTAAGTTTATTACGTTCAGTCAATACCTGAAAATAAAAAATTAAAAATTATAAAATGGTTAAGAAATTTATTAATTAAGCAATACAATTAAAACTGTATAAGAGAAAGGATTAAAGTTAAAAATATAATACCAAACTATTCTTGGCTCTTTGACTTTACAGCTGTAATATTATATATTAATACTTGAAAAAAATATTGTGTTTGTTAATTTACTTGTACTGGAGGAAAATGAGCACATAAAGTTCTTAAACGTGAGCAGTGACAATCATCTTCAAACTGTCCAAGATGAAAAAGACCAATAGATGTATCAATGAAGCATACACCATATAATGAAGTTGAACTCGTAATTTCCTAATTATAATAATGAAAAAATAACTATTAAGTACATAAAATTTAAAAATAAAAATATACTTTTTCAGATATAGCGATTAAAAAGAAATTTTCAGCATCTTTAGTTTCACCATCAATTATACCAAAAGTTCTAGTACCTTTGGAAGTGATACGACAAATTTCACGCCGAACAACTTTATCAAATTTTGTTGTCTTTTTTACTAAATATATACATCTTCATTAGTTATTACATTACGTAACTATGACATAAAATAAAATTTAATATTTTAAACTTACAAGTTTTACATCTTTCTGTCATCATATCTGGTGTTTCAGTTTGTTCAATACGTGCAACTTTATATCCTTTTTCAACTAGAATTGCTGAAAATCTACCGTAAGCAGTTTCTGGGAATCCTACATGAGCGAATTCTCCCTACATGAATTAATAAATTAATATAATAAAAATATCTAATTACAGTTAATTTTTAATTGGTATAGCTATTTCAAATACAGCTAAGAAATAAGTGATCAGAGGGAAAAGTTTAATCAATGATAAAATGTATTAAGGCATTGATACTATTAACAGAAAATGTTATAACTGAAATAAAACTAACATGTTTTAATAAAGTAAAAAAATTTTCTTGTAGTTTTAAGACAATCTTACATATTTTGTATGAATAGAGATAAATCATAAGCTCATAATTTAAATATATGTACAAAACCTAATTATAAACAAATAAAATATAATTGTATCAATATTTTTCATTTATGACATTTAATAAATTACAATCATGCAGTTGCTTAAAATGTACCAAAAGATGATTGTACATACTATATATATAGTAGAAAAGCAAGAAACGTTATTAAATAACAGTAAATATAATTTATAAGTCTAAGTGTCATCTAAGTTTATTATAAGAAAATAATTAATAATTATCAAATTATCAAATTAGTATATTTTAGATATATTTTTTTGGAGATTTATTCAATAATATAAGTATAATCAGGAAGTTTTAAGTTAATTTTTTTCAATCATGTTTATTTAGGTTATGTATATTAATAACAACTAGTTTATTATGTCATTGCATAAAAAAATTAAATATAGTTATAATTTTTTTGGGATGTGTTAATATTGATTGATTTTCATCATTGATGATAATATTTTTACTGAATTAAAAATACAATACATAAGTTACCAATTTTTACATCATATGCTAGTTGGTATATAATTTTAAAATAAATAGTAAACATTTATAATTGAAATATAATACCCTCATATACAAAAGATTTAATTCTTTGGCAGTAGTAACAGCATCCATATGATACATTTCATAAAATTTTCCAACTTTGAAAAATAATATGCAGTCAAAATATTGTGATTTTAACTCCCACCATTGTCGAACACCCTAAATAAAAAATAATAAAATTATTTATGAAATATGTCTCAATGATAAATAAATATTTTACTGGAGTTAATTTCTGCTTAAAATCTTCTGGTACATATAATGTTCGAGGATTATAATCAGGATGAGATGGTGATTTCTTATTAGCATCCTTAATTTTATCAGGTTTCAAAAAGTCATACTTTAAATGAGGCCAATTATCATGATCAATAATACTTTTAGTTGCCTGTAAATAATTATATATTACGTATAATTAATATTATAATTTTCTTAATAAAATTTATAATTTTACTTCTTTTGTAGGTTTGTCCGCAACAGATTTATTTAAAATAGAAGAGTTAGCTTTTCCATTATTTTCAACAGATTTGGAACTTTTACCTCCTTTTTTCTATAATTAAAAATTCAAAATCATTAAATGATAGTAATTAGTTAAATGATAGTTTTACTTTTACTGAGGACACATCTTCATCAGATCCATCATCAATAAATGAATCATCAGATGGTTCAGGACTCTCTTCTGATTCAGATGGTACAGGACTTTCTTCAGATTCAGATTCAACATCAGATTTATCCAAAAGTTTTTTATCTAAATACAGTTTATTCATTTTATTATTAAAATAATAAAGACTATTGGTTATTTAGTACAAAAACATTTTTAATTATCTACTTCATATTTTAATAGGTACTTTTTTTTTTTTTTATTTTGCCTTAAAATGTTAATAAACATTACAGAAATAATAGGTACTTCAAACATAATATTTTAAAGTAATTTAGTACCTGGCACATATTCATCACCAGAATCGTCTTCAACATCACTCAATTCTTCTAATGCAAGCCTGGGACGTTTCTTTACAGGCAGAACTTCATCATTTTCATCATCTTCAAAGGATTCTTCTAAAAAACGTTAAACAAAATACAATTTTATAAATTTTATTTTATATTTAATTCATAAATAATAAAAAGCAAGCTTGATAAATATCAATTGAAAGCAATCTTAATTATAATTTAAAACTTCAATGTTGTGTAAGAAAAGTAAAATTTAACTTATCATTTACTCATCATCCAATAAAATTAAAATCAAAAACAACATCACTAATTTTGAACGCTTTTAACCCATATTCAAATTGAAATTACTTCAGTAGTTCAACTGATATAGAATGACAAATTTTATAATTCTTTAAAGTGAAGTTATGCTTAATTAGAAGAAAGTTATGATAAATTTGATGATTTCATTTTTATTACAACCTTTTGATGAAATAAAGTTTTCAACTATTTTTTATAAAGAGATTCCAATGAAACATGACATTTAAAATTAATTTCCTCAAAGGGAATTGAACTGGGTGGTCAGTGGTGTGTTTAAGGTTTCATTAAAACATATTATTACTATACAAAATTAAAAATATAAAAAACAAGTTATCGAAGAACAGGAATTATAAATTGAAGCGATAAGTAAGATTTAAGTTGCTTATCACTGCAGGGGTGGATAGTTATTGATCTCAATGGTACTATTGAATCGATACTTACCAAGTTTTTTTGGCTTTCTTTTCTCCGTGGTTTTTTTTGAACTACTGTGGTCGCTGACCTTATCCTTTTTGGCACTTCCGTTGACCGACTTGGGTGTTCTCTTGGGGGTCACCGAATTCTGCTTGGATGACTGACGTTTTGATGGTGTCGCGCTGCTGGGCGACCCACTCGTCTTGGAGGCCCCGTTGGAAGCGGCTGCGGGCGACCTGGAGAAGTAGTTAAAAAGCGTATTTTTCGACATGGTCACCACCACTGTTTCGTAGGAAACGTCGCGTGTCTCATCCGAGTCAACACACAAGAATAGTCTAAATGGAAATATTCAAAACATTAATCTCAATCGCACGTGATCACGAGGGCATAGCGCATGTGAATTCCGGAGTAATGAAATAGCGAAAAATGGAACAATGCTCGTCGGTACTCGCCGGGTCTCGGGAGCAGCCGAATGGTGCCGACCGAACGTTTTTGGCGCCAATTTCATATTTGCAGCCCACAACCAAGGTTTGGACAGATTATGATCTAAGTACACTGGTGCACAACCATGTCGTGACCTATCGGTACAACCATAAACCGGGAAAGCGGTTAGAGGCTTGGTTGGAAACACGGATTAAGATAATATCTTCAAATAATGAGTATATCGTATAAATATAATATTACAACGATAAATATGAATATACTAAAGTGTTCGTGTTTGGAAATCACCGTTTTCATACCTACTATTGCAGATTAAATAAAATCTGAATTTATGTAGACTGAGCGCGGAACGACTTATTCCGTGATCCGTTCTAATACAGAAGCGCAATCTAGTTGGAATTACGGGGACGGGACAGAACAAAATTATTTAATTATTTAATTAGTTCAATACTCAGCTATGAAAATAAAAAATCGCTGCGCTTGCCTGATATAAATATTTATCTATGATATAAATTACGTAACATTCGTGTATTGCCGTATGGTTATTGTTACGACTAAAAATCGTGTATCGATCAATTGCTTATTCACTTACCAAATTTAGGAGAGCAATGGTTACCCTCCTGGCTCCCCTAGGTTTTCACCGCTGTGCTATTGCATTTATATAACCTTCTGTTCGTATAGGATACGTACACACGTGTTCGGTCGAAGTTTTCACTGGGTGGCCCAGTGCCGTAGGTTAGGGGACGAGAGATTTTTGGGTTTCAAAAATATGGTAAATAAATTGTTATTATCCAAAATACATCAAATCTCCTCCCCCACAATTAGAATTTTTACCTACGCCCTTGACTGGCCCCGTGGTGCGAAACGTACCAGCACGTCGTATTTGTTATCGTTCCTTATCAACAATCACGATATCGATTATCGTTTAAAACGTTTCAGTTTGAAAATTCCTTTCTTCGTTTGTCCTCTAAATTTTTAACACTTTGCCTTGTCCTGTCTCTTGTTAATGACATTTCTAAAATTGTTTTTCAATTCGGTCGCTGCGAACAAGCTTAGAACTCCTTGTAATTTTCTCATCATGAGTACCGTGAGTTTTACTGTTGGACACAAAAACTGTTCAACAGGCAATGTGGACATGTCCAAAATGAGCGCCGCGCACGAGGCCATCAACAAACACGTTAAAGTAAAGAGACTATATTATTCTGACATTACTTTACGCATCATTTTTAATCTGTTTTATTGACGTCAAAATTTAATGTCTTAGGATGGCATGACATTGGGTATTGGCAGTGGTTCGACTATTGTTTACGGTATTCAGCGTTTGGGTAAGGTCATCATCATATAACCATTGCTTTATGTTCATATTTGTCATGCATATAACTAGAATAGTATGTTTGAAGTCCATCAAGACGTATTTTAATATTTAGCACAGAGAATGAAGGATGAAAATTTAACAATTGTTTGTGTACCAACATCTTATCAAGCCCGTCAACTAATAATTGACAACAATTTGCCATTGGGAACTCTAGATGAACATCCTAAAGTAAGTTAACAACCATTTGTCGAGTAGATTTAAAAAGTTTATTATACTCAAAAATTCAGTTAGATTGTACGATTGATGGAGCTGATGAGATTGAAACTGGTACTTTGGCATGCATTAAAGGCGGTGGTGGATGTTTGACTCAAGAAAAAATTGTTGCATCATGTTCTGAAAAACTGATAATTGTCGCTGATGGGGCGTAAGTATACTTAAGAATAAAATATATGTTTGCTTGTTATAAGTTTTAAACTGTAAATATATTTGGTATTAAGTAAAGAGGTTAGTTCTCTGGGTCAAAAATGGAAGAAAGGTATACCTATTGAGGTACTACCTATGGCATGTAAACCTGTTCAGAAAAAAATTGAATTTAAATATGGTGGTGAAGCTATTTTAAGAATGTCAGCTGATAAAGCAGTAGGTAGTCTTATAACCATGCAAAGTTCATTAATTATTATATTTTATTTATTTTAGGGACCTTTGGTAACGGACAACGGAAACTTCATATTAGATTGGGTGTTTCCAGATACAAAATATTGTTGGTCTTCTGTAAACAATTATATTAAACTGATCCCAGGTACTTTGTATTTATGTTTTACAAATAACGTCACTTTAAGTTTATATTTTTAGGAGTGATTGAAATTGGATTGTTCATTGATATGGCTGACGAATGTTTGGTTGGTGACTCAAAAGGCAATGTTCGACTATTAAAGAAAACTGTGCAGAGATTAGAGTTATAGATATTTAATATATACATACAAATGTATACGTTAATGTATGTAATATTAATTGAATTGTGAATCATTTTATTTTAAATCTCAATAATTTTTTATTAGCTTGAATCAAATATTTATTTAGACTTGTTATTATATATTACTTTAGTAGGTATTTATATCTTCAACACCTGTCGCCTTTTAAAATATTTAATTCTTGATACATTTTTAATAATTTATGTTATTTTAAGTACTAAATTTACATATCTCAGCGTTTATAATCTCAAAATTAAATAGATATGTGAATTTAAATAAATATATTAATGTTTTAATATACAATTAGTATTTTAGTTAATTTATTTAAAATTTATAATTCCTAATATATTCCATTAAGTTTTTTCATCTGCTATGTACTGTATTAGTATTATTATTAATTATTAGTTTTCTCATAAATATTTATGCAAGTTATGTTGGTTAAGATTCATTTAATTTTAACTAAGATCCGTCTTAATACTTACAATTGTCACTTTACCATTTAATTGTTAGATTGTCTATACCATACATAAAGTGTTGTTATAATACTACATTGTGGTCATGAGTTAGTTTAATTGTCGAGAATACTTACCGAGTGGCAAGTAATAACAACAGAGTAGAACTCTACATATTTCTTATTTTATGTTAACATTATTATTATGTTGCAATAAGGTGGTTAATCCATCAATATTTCTGTGTTTATGCTAAATGGTACATTTTATAGTATCAGTTATCAGCCACAAATTTATTAGTTGTTGTAAAGCTGAATAGACAATTTGATACTAGGAGAAATTCAAAGTGTACCACTGTATTTCAGTCCTAATGCAATACAAAAACTTTTAAATCATTAAAATCATAGTTTCAACATAATATTTAATTATTATTTACCATTTTCAACATTTGATTTTTGTAATATAGGCTACAGATAACTTCTAGGAGGACTTTTGACATTTTTAAATCACTATTTTTAATTTCAATAAATAAATCTTAATGGTTGTGGGACAAAGTGTAACATAATTATCAACATTTCTATTTAGTTTTTCTTTATACATAAGCAAAATTATTGATTAACACTAAAAGTTCGATTTCTGTTCCATATTTGGTTGAAAAATTAATTAGATATAATTTGTTCCCATGAAAAGAAATATTTGAATACAATTTATCATTGTAAACTAGGCTTAAGAAACTTTTTATCTCAGTTTCAGACTTGTTAACCTTAATAATCAATTTGTCTTATAGTATGATTAGATATAAGGTTATGTTAAGTAAGGTAAAGTGTGTAAAAAGTTAAACATGAGGTGAGGTTAGGTGATTAATTTCATTCAGTAAGGAAAGATGGTCAAATGAGTTGAAAAATAGCATAGAAAAGAGAATATTTGAAACTAATAATTATCATTTTTTAATAACAACCTAAATACGACTATACTTTTAACATTCATTGTAAAATTGATAAATTGTCTTGTATTACTTATTTAACTCATAATTTAGTTCATAGTTGGGTGTAATCAATGGCAGTTAGTAAAAACAAAGGTGATTTTCTTTGTGATACATTATGCTCATGAACCAATTTAAAAAATTATTTGATTTTGTAAATATAGAGAATGTTGATTCTCTTCTGGATGACATCATAACATGTGAATAAAAATTAATAACAATAAAGAAAGAAAACACTCAATTCCCAATCAATTCACTACTTTATTTTCATTTAAATATTTATTTATTTTTGTTTGCAACATTTTATAAATACAATTCCTATTTTTTAGGTTTTTCATTTTTAAATAATATCGTCTATATAATAAAAATTACTTTTATAATACCGCTACAATGTAATTAAATAACTATTTTTTTTTTTAAACACCATAAATAACGCAAGCGAAAACATATTACAATGTTTGGTAAAAGTAACAATAAAATTCCGTTCAACAAACGTTATATTATATAAAATTACGCACAGTAACAACTAAATTTTACTACACAAATACCTAAACAAACTTATGAAAATTGATAGAATTTACCATAATTTTTCCTTTATGAATTCTTTTTTTCTTGTTACATTTAATACAAACATAATTGTTATAATTATTATCTCGTAATTTATTTAACAACATTTAATTTAATATATAATTTAATTTAATTTCTTTTTATGAGGGGCACAATTATTGATATGTTTCGATTATACATTTTGGTATTGTATACACCTAGTTAAGGTGACCAAAATCACAAACAATTTTATTTGCATACATTATATGTATGCTTACATTAAAATAAAATTATTCATTTATAATTGTCTTCCTTTTCACATTTATACATCCACTAACGGTTAAATATATATTATATAATATAAATATGAGTATAAGGCTACTGTTGATCACATTAAAAAAAATACACAGGCTATACAGCATTAAAATGTATGTAATGATATGTATGTGTTGCATTTAAGAAGGCTATTTTTTATCGTAAAGTTAAAAAAAAAAGTGAAACAAAACAAATTCAATTTGAGCTTAAATTTAAATTTTTTTTTGTTTTTTGTTTTTGAAATAAATCAGCAAATACTGCGATGAACATATGATTATAGTAATATTCTAATAATTAATAATAATAATAATACCTATTAATAGTATAATTCATAACGAAATAATTAAAAAGAAAAAAGAATTTTAAAATTTTGGACGGATATTATAATTTTTTTTCGCAAAAGATGTTGATACAGCGTATATAATATAACATATTTTAATTTAAAATTATTAATCAATATTTTTTCTTAATGCGCAATCAATCGATTGATGGAATGTGCTAGTATTAATTTTTACAGCAATAATTATACATCAACGTCTTTCGCTAGCCTGCGAACACCGAAATATATATTACACGGACTATTTATTTGTCTTACGTTTAACAGATCTGAAATAATTAATACGGTGATCACAGACGTTAAAAAAGTAAAATAAAATACTTATAATTTTAAGTATTTCAAATGGTATTTTTTCCATAAATATAAATTAATAACTATAATTATGTAATTCATTAATTATGTCTAATTGCTTACAAATAATAATAATAATAATAATAATAATAATAATAATAATAATAATAATAATAATTTCAATACAATACATTGAAAACAAACAATCCATATTATGTACATAGAAACGAAGGAAAAAAATAAAATTGTTAATCAATATTTTCATTGGTACCTACCTAAAACAAAATGACAATAAACTATAATAGAATGTAATCTTTGGTCTTTTTAGTTGCAAATTATTATTAAAAATAATTAAATAAAAAATACTCAGAGAACAAAAACGTCAAATAATTATTGTCTCTTAAAAAATTAAAAACTTAAAAAAAGATTGTCATTTTAAATAATTATTTAATATCATGTACGAGATTATTATTAATATAATTAGCTTACGTGTTCCCAGAAATATCCTATGTTTTTTTTTTCGAAAAAAAGGCGAAAATACGCAACAATGAAAAAAATCCTCGTATCTAGAAATACTTTCATGAGCTGCTAAACAAGCTGCACCCTGTAAATTTGTTTAAAACAAAATCTACTCGAATATAATGGCAAGAAATAAAAGACTAAATTGTATAAAAAATAGTTTGCAGAATTCAATCATTTGTATTAATATAATATATAATTTGGTTTTTTTTTTTTTTTAAAAAGTTTTATATTATTTTTTTTGTTTTGACCTTCCAAACTACATAGATTTCGGTTTGGACGCCGTAACAAACTGGTCGGAGTGACAGACACGTGAATGAAGTTATATGCACGGAGTTCAATCGCGGCCGACCATTCCAACATCTAAGTCTTTTATTTAATTATTTACAAAGTTTAACGTTAATCCCCTTTCAAAGCATTATTGATATGTATTTAGTGAATGTATATGAGCGCGCTTACATTTTTTTTTTTTTTTTTGTTTTTATCATTAATAATTATTGCTAACATCTGAATCACGCCTATATGTGAATAGGCAAAATCGTAGTATTTAAAAAAAATACTCGAGAAACAATCACAGATTTGATGAGTCTTAATAAGATCTTACACTACCCACTAATGAAGCATAGGATATTTATGTAGATTAGATTAAAAGCTTAGGGAATAAAGTTAGGAAATAGGTATACATGTATATATATATATATATATATATATATATATACATAAAAATGAATGTTTTATGAATACTACAGGCATACAAGGAAACTCTTACTGCTTTGTACAACATCTTTAGAAGCCTTAAGCTAGTAATTATTAAATTATTTTTATTTAAAAAAAAAAAAATCAAATTGTTTCCACGAGGGCTTTGGTATGTGGTGTTTGTCGTGTCGTGCGTGATCTAGACTTGGGTCGGTAACGGTGGTCTATCTTGTTGTTGTCAAGTGTTGTTCAACTGCATGTGAGTATACGTGAAATTGACGTTGTCCAATTTCTTTTGGCCAGCATACTCCCTATAAAAATGAACACATATAGTCGTTTATCTCAGGAATGACGAGACACGATGGCCACCAAATGATTATATTATTATGTGTATGCGTTTATAAATATATGATACATAATATACACATGAACAAACAGTGGGGTGGAGGGGGAGTGTTGATTTTTCTCATTAGTTCTATTTATTGTTCGTGTACAGCTATGTACTTGTTTTGCCTACACGTGTCGCCCGTAGTAAAAGGAGGAAAAAATACGTAGGCAATCGAAAATTAAGATTGTAAAATATCAATAAAAATATTTTATTATAACGTGAGGCAAATATGAGTTTTGTTTACGTGTCAAAAATAAAAATAAAATAAAAAACAAAAAAATCCCCTTTGCTGCTCTAAATATGTTGCGCCCTCCACCTTCTCACCTTATATATTTTCTTATGTACATGGGTATAGAGAAATACGTTTATCAATGTCTTCATTTATAGGCCGTCGGCCAATAATTAAACGTCTGCTTTGACTGACTGTAACTCGTTCTATATTTGAAAAAAAAAAAATTAATAAAAAAAGAATCCTGTCATTTTTCCCTGGCTAACTTGGATCTTAGGAAAATATTATTCTGATTTCTATAATCTATCATGTAAGTGTCTGTACGAAATGACGTTGACGTTCACTAGACAATATGTGATCTACGCGAATCGATTCCACACAATAACAACGTTATTTCTGTACATCATAGTTTACTCGGGAAAATTACACTATGATATGCGTGTACTGTATATAATATGATCTGTACAGTTAAAATAGTAGACATCATCGGTTTCAAAGATTTATTTCGCCTGACTAATCGCGTTACGCGTACTACACGGTTACGGTGCCCGATGTAGATTTAAATTACATAGTAATAATGTTACGTTATGGCTCCCGCCGATCGCTTATTACCATCTTATTGTGTACCGGTAATAAACGTGTGGTTAAAATGTTGCCAATTGTTCTCATTCTATACGCACTTTCCGTAAAAAAAAAAACTCAAATCTTCGAAACCGTTGTTATCAATATTATGTGTTAACTAAATTCACTTATGCACAAAAACACACGCACATATATACATGCATACACAGATACACGCAGTGGTGTAATTTGACCATAATGTCAGGAGTCGCAAAAATTAGCCGCGTCACACAGATCCTCAACGTTGCAAAAACAATTATTTTTAATAAAAACTATACGTTTTATGTTTTTGAAACATTACCGTCAAACGTTGTACGTTTAATTGACTCACGCGCTATTTTATTCACACTAAAAATACAGAGTTCTACAATCACAAATGCCTCATATCATTTGCACAAAACAATAAATATGTGCACTGCAGGGTCTCTGTTTTTATATTTCAGCGATCTTGGCGTTTTATTAGAGGTTGCAACCGTGACCTCTTGTGACTCCCAAGACACCACTGCACATGCATACACACACACACACACACACATACACACACACACTTACAAATTGTCGTTTAGGTAAACTAAATATTGTGAACGGTTTTTGTTTTTTTTCTGGCTACTGACCTGGCGAAAATGTCTTTAAGCTCGTGGTCGGACACGAACTGCCCAAGGTTGGCGACGAACAGCGTGGAACAGGGCGGCTGGGGCTGCTGGTGGTTGGGCGGCGAGGGCAGTGCGGGGGAGGGCAGGAACGGAAGGCCATGTGGGCCCAGCGTCAACGTCGGCTGAAAACGAGCCAATCCTAATATGATTTTATTACGCATAGTACCTTCACCGCAAGCTACGCAAAACTACTATTCGTTTTGTTCCATATGCACACGCATAACAGTAACAGGTAAATACGGTACCTAAGTACAGGCAATGTAAACATGTGCTTTCGTATATTACTCTTACTACGTTTAATAATTAATCATGTTGGCAGATAATTATAACAATAATAATAATAGTAATAGTAATAATAATAATAATAACAATAACAATAATAACAATAGTAATAATAATAGTAGTAGTAATAATAATAATGTGCGATAAGTGTTCTAAAAGCTATGCACTGGATTGTGTTCCAGTGACGCCGAAGTAGACACTGCTGCCCTTTTGGCTACTTCTGCTGCCACTGCGGAGGTGCCACGACTGCACTGCCCGGTCGAGGTTTCCGGAGCGCGTGTACGTGCTCCAGCAGTATCCAATCGACGAAAATAATGCACGCACGAAACCCTTAGCTATACTATGATCGATACGTCGCGGGCAAGACATTTTCGCCAAAGTGCAGTGCGATCACGAAATACGCGATATATGTTTGTAACTGAATGAGTTCAATAACAATATCAGCCTATATAGACACTACGCCACGCCTGTGTTCCATTAGTACAAAGCAATAACAAGAGTAGAAAAAATAAAAATAAAAAATAAAGCGCTTAAATGACAAACTAAAAACGAACATGCGAACGTTTGGAATACACGCGTTTGCTTAATTTAAATTGAAAGGTTTATTGTACACCATTTCCGTACAAAAACAGCAGCGTGCCTACAATGGTAATTACAGATGGACGCATAAACTTTTATCCTTACAATGAGCAACGAAAATGAGTTTTACGTAATACACAAGTATAAAATATTATACAATAATCTGGTGTTATGAAATAAAACATTGTTTGGAAATCGTGAAAAATGATGGTACAGTCAAATTACGTATGTAATACATTCTTCACCTTTCGTCGAATATTTTTTAAAATATTACTAACATAAAATAGTTTAACCTTCTCCGAATTATTTAAAAAGTGTAACTTCTAAGAAATCAACGGGATAGAAATATGTTTGAAATTTTTTTTCAAACTTAAATCGTGCATTTTGTAAAGGAATATTCATTTATTTTGGTTCAAATTGATGTTTACAACAAACTCATTAATTGAAATTGACTTAAAATTTTTTTACAGTCGTTATCTATAGGTTGAGCTTTAACCTAACGATATTTTACTCATGTACGTATTAGACATTTAATATTTATTGTGTATCTTACAATATGTAAAAAATGGATAAGCCGAATGAAATTAAAAAATTGAAAAATACGATAGTATACTTTTAACATAGTCGAAGGTTAGAATTTTACATTTTAGGATTTATTTTTATTATTTTTATCATCTTTCGTTACTTTTTGAAAAAGTCGATTGTCGATTTGCGATTATCATAATTTAAATACAAGACGAATATCTGTACAGTAATTCAGTAAAACGTTCCTACAACAGACCTTATATATATATATTAACAGATAACCAGTTGGTCTCAAGTGGTTCCTTCACAGGAATGTTTTACAGCATTAACGTTTCTCAACTACATCATATCGAATATTATGATATTCAATGTGTTCAATGGTTTAGGCAGTATAAATAAGTATTAAAACGAAGCGTTTATAAAGCACATGGTCTATATTCGATAAAGCAAAGCCGTTATACAGTATGATCCATGTAAGTGACTACATTTTACGTGTTTTATATAAAGTGCAGCCACTTAAATACATCTTCCTGTATACATATGTGTAGTTAATACACATATCCTACTATTATTATACTAAATACAGGGAAACCCCTCTATAGCAGACATTATTGGGAATTCAAAATTTTAAAGTTTTGAATTTAAATTTTTATGATATATTATAATTTATCGTAATATAAATATTATTAAATTAAAAAAGGACGTAACTCCTAAGTGGAGAGAGTCTAAGATTGGATGAGATACAAAGATAAGTATGTGACATTGCAGCATTTGTCTTTTAAATTTGAAACAAATGTACCATTGCTTGTGAAAAAACGATTCTGAGCGAAAGAGACTTAGTGGATCAGTTATATTTTTAAAGATGGTTGATATAGTTAAAGAAACACATTTTTAATAATTAGTCATTTTGAGCTCTAAAGGTTAAACTTTTGTAAAAAAAAATAAGTAAAATTATGGAAAATCAAAAAGTGCCTATAAATAGCAAAAAGGTCATTAAAATAATAGGGAAATAAGAATTGTCTTTAAATGCTAATATAAGTGCTCAGTAAACTGTTTAGGGCTATGATCAACTTTTATAGGATGATAACAAAATAACTATTACTGTTTAATGAAAATTCGTTGATATATTCGATTTCGTCAAAATTGAATTTTATAACGATCATAAATATTTTTTGCGACTTTCCTTAAAATTTTTTTGTTATTGCAAAAAAAGTTTTATACCTTATTTTCAAGATAAAATTATAAAATAAAAAGTCTTATGAATCATTAACTACAAAAATGTCACGGATTTTTGTCAAAATTTTCAAAATGAAATACATAATTACATAAAAATGTAGACAATTGTATTTCATCGTAAATGGTCCCAGAGTTTAATTTCAATTTGCTACAACACACATCTCGTGGTACAGAGTGTCCGCTATTTAGAGGTTATACAATCTACTTGGTACGTATTTTTTCGCCTTGGACATCAAAATTACCACTACTCGCTTCTGACAGGCGTAATAAGTAAATGCAAGTAGTGCATGTGTTTTTATGTTGCAGTAAACTATATTTATACGCGTGATAACTTGTAACTTGTATCTCATATCTATATGTATACGTTCAACAGGTTTATGTACACGATTCGTATTTATAATATACTCATATAACAACATTACGTTATGCCATGTTACATTTATATATAAATATATATGTATAAAGACTTGTACAAGCGTCTCGCGGTAGGTATATAGATTAATAGTATTTATCGTTTCGGTTTCACACACTACCTGTTGCGGATGCGGATGCAGCGCCGGATGGACGAGTGCGGCGTGTTGCAGGGCCGTGGCTGTGGCGGCGGTCGGCATGTCGGCGTACGCCAGCGGATGATGCCATAGTTCAGCTGGGGCGCCGGTGAAGAACGGGGCACCTAGATCTAAACGGAGCAGAAAGAACGACAAACGATGATTAGATTGCAATGACGTGCGACTGTTAGAGCCGGCCGACCGGAGTCGAGCAGAGCTTTCTAAATGCGCACGTTGTCGGATGAACACTGACGGGTATATGGAGCAGGACGGATGGGCAAGGACGCGGTGGGCGACGATAAGGACGATAATATCGCTCGTCGCGTTATCGTCGTCGTGTTATCGTTACGTCGCGTACACACCGCACGAATGAAGTCTACCGTTCTCCATTCATTCTCATGCTGCAAGTGTAACCAGAAATCGGATTTATTGTACTCGTTGGACAGTTCGTACTGAGAAAACGAATGAAACAACACGTTTCGGAACACAGTGAACCGTTCGCGTCAGTAATTTTCCACGGGGACTTTGGTGATTTCATTGGAAAATTAATAATCTTCGATCGATTTTTGCTTGCAACGTTGGTTTTATAACGTACCGACAAGTCACACTACTGATGAATACGGAATGAGACTGAATGCGTTAAAGAGCGGTTAACTATAGGAAACGGGTCCTTGTGCTGTATACTTAACCACCTCTTGAACGTATTTCACCGTGTCACAGAAATCGGTATAGCGACAATGGTCTATCCGAGTGCTATTGGTTTAATGGTAATTGGTAGCGTATTATGTGAAATCTGCTTAGTAGGAAATAAATACTACACTTGGTGCTATTGTAGCGTTTACCGCGAGAAGTTTTTTTTTATTTTATGACGAGCACTGATATAGGTGCCAATAATACACGATGAACAAGATTAGTTGGGAAGAACGGCAATTGTGAAACTTTAAAATTCTTTGGTCGTACACGAAGGTGGAATGGGCAAAAACGGAGACAACGAATTGCACGCGACACGTATAATCTTCAACGAAATATTTTTAGTAACAATAGCCAAAGACTTGTGCGAAAACGTTGAAATCACAACTCGCAAATAACAAATAGAAACTCGCACTCCCCTAGCAGGTTCGTCCCTAGAGGTGCTCCGCGGTAATTTATTCAGGCGAAGCTGATATTTATTTCTACATCAGTAAAGGAAACGTAAGCTGGAAGGTTAAGGGGATAAGAGGTACGTCGGGTTGTGTCAGGAAAATAGATGGGTCATATTACTTACGTCCGGTGAGCGGGGTGCATCAGGCCTTGGTGCGTGTTGGGCGTGACGTTTGCGTTGGCGGGCTGTTTTGGCTTGCTAACCTTCGTGTTGCTTTTAGCGAATTCTAGCCGTATGGTTTGCGGCATGTCGGGATCGAACCGGACGCCCTGCTGCCGAAACCAAACACACAACAATACAGTGCTACCATCCCGTGACGGAAATCAGTAAGGGTAGTCTCCGCGTAAGTACTATAGTTTGTTTGTACACTTCAATCGGAAGCAAGTTTATGTTAACACGAGGCGTGTTTTAATTAATTTTTTTTTTCTTCATCCCCGTTGTTGTTGAGAAACATTACGACGGTTGCACTTTTAACGCTATCGCTCAATGTTTTTATTAAACTTTTAGCGAACTTCAAACGTAGTAATAGTGTTCAACAAATTAGTACGTACAAGTGATCGATATTTTCACTGCGGATACTACCCGTCTGTTATCGTTTAATATATTCTAAATTATGTAAAAGTCTAGGTTCCAAGACATATAAAACTACTGCTGTCCATGAAATCAGTTATATACTATGACCGCTCAGCAAAAGGTTGACACTTACGTGCCTAATGATAGTAAGCATATAGTGACGAATTTTTAACACAACTTCAAGGTTTAAAAGGCGTATATTTTATTACATTAAAAACTAAAGTTTTTTTTTTTTTTTTTTTAAATTTGCGCGGTGCAGTTAACATCAACCCTCTGCGTACTTGCGGTCAAGTGATTTAATGCATCTACGGTTTAATATGTTCATTACATTTTCCGGTCATAAATTCTGTTGCTTAAATGTAGGTTGTAATATATCGTGGAATAAACGTTAGAGGGACGGAATTAACGTGAAATCATGTACTTTGTGAAATATGTCAGTGCCTCTCACAAAATAATGATAATACATGTTATAATTTTCATATTCTATATACGTGAGTGTATTATGTTTACTGTTTGAACATTTTTCGATGTAGAATAAAAATGCTAGTGATAAGCGTATTAATATAAATGTAATTATTGCAAATGCCTGACGATACATAATTATGTACATACACACATACACAGGGCCGGCGAAGACATAAGTGACGTGGAAATCGACCAGAGCACCACTCTAGGGCGTCAAAGTTAAGAAATGGTTGATTATTTGTATTTTATACATAACATCCAATATTCATTCCTACAAATAATTATTATCATTGTTTTTATCTGTACTGTATAATTCGTTATTTTTAGAATTAATTTTCTATAAATAATTGTACAAGTAGATTATTATTTGTATTCAAATAAACAATGTATATTAAAGATTCTTATTTTATAATTGTCGGGTATAATAGTTGTTTTTACCAAAACCTCAAGAAAAAAGTAAAAAAAAAAAAAAAGAATAAATAAAAGTTTCCCATTTTAGAAAATATTATTTACAGTGTTCATAAAGATAATAAAATTATAACACAATTATATAGTTGTTTTATATACGGAATTTTAATTAACTTTATTTTGGAAAAAAAATTAAACTTTTTTTCATTATTACAAAAAATATCCGATTTCCATTGGAGCTGAGGAAAATTTTAAGCTACTAAATTGTAGTTCCACTAAGGAACAATATTTGTAACGCCGACTCTGTACATACACACACACACACACACACACGATATAAAGTTTCGTAATGCCAAAAAGTGTTTACCAACTCTCGTCACGTTCAAGATGAAGTTTCGATAAAGTTTCAAATAGTTCATCACGAGGAAATAATATGATAATAATAATGGTACAAATAATGTTATGTAGTTCGTATATAATATAAAACGCACCTGAAGGTCTTGTTTGGCCGCTTCGGCGCCAGCCCGTGTCTGAAACGTAACGAAACCCACTGGCTAAAAAAAAAAGACAAAATGTATTTTTATTTCATAGCAAAATTCGGTTCCGTTGTAGTTCTATGATCTGTAAACATTGAATAATGTAATTTTTTGATACTTACCGAAGCTGTTTTACCATTTTTGCTTGTCACTTTTAACAGAGATCCTTCGTAACCCTAGAAATAAAACCAAAATCAAACGTATGTTATTAATGTTTTATTTGTCAACAACAATAAAAATTGTTGTTCGATAGTAAACGAACAGTCAACAGAAAAACCATATTTTGTTATGAGAAGAGGGCACATCTCTTGTAGGTCAAAATTAATTTCGTTGTTCCTAAGAAATGCGTTAATAACTGAATAAATAATAAAGACACCACATTATTATAGCATTAGCGATTTAAAAATTTTCAATTGTAATTATTTTATGAAACTTTTCTAGTTAAACGCTCATTAATAGGCTTATGGTTATTAGTGGTTTTAAATATTCATTTAAAATTAGCGTGACATTAAATAAGTATTCAAAAGGTTAAAAAAAAAATGTCGAAAAACGTAACTAATAAGTAATTTTTACTTTAATGTAATAAACATGTTTTACTAGTATTATTACACGCATGGAAAAGTCGGAAACGCACAACAGTTACCACATTGGTTGCGTAGTTTAAGAGTACTACTTAAAAAGAGTTGAGCCCATAACATTTTATAAATTAATTAGTTAATTTTATAACTATTCTGTATCGCTAATTGTCATGACCGTATTACCTAACGCCGTTGTTACTAAATATGATCCGGCATTGTTGCATTTAGTAGGATATAATAAGGTCTACTTGTACCAGATAAAATTATAAAATAAATGGAATAACGTTTTTGAAGCGATTCGATAGGCAACACCAATTTACAGTAATAATATTCGTAGCAAATACATTTGGAAGGATTGCAAAAGACTGTTTTTCAGCAGCTGTAAAAAATATTGCCACCTTTACATATTTTACGGTAAGGTATGGTTCGTTAACTGAGTCCATCTCGAAATCGAAAAAATTAATATTTAAGAGTTGGATTCGAATCAAAGTGATGAATGGAATGATTTTCCTTAAATGTTTTTTCTGACAAAAAATATTTGGGTAGGTAGTTAATTTGTACTAATTTAAAATATAAGTATCAATTAGTTAACTTGTGGGATGTTTAGAATGTTCTGTATACGTGTCTGTGGACCGTGTAACGTCAGGTAATATGAAACGGATAACAGATTTTTCACGAGGGGAGACATTATGAAAGAGAGAAAAATAAAGAGATTGAGAAAGAAAGAGATCCCGAATGAAATAATACATAATATTTTATTGCAACCCACCAAGCGACGGCAGCGATAGCACTAGTTTTGCAAACGTAAATTATTGCGCGTTTAACCCAACAAGAGGCGCAAACTAAATGGAATTATGAAAAAGAGAGAAGGGGTAAAATAGGTTTTCAATATATATATCTGATAATTAACCATCGAGTATCGACCAATTGTCCACCCGTGTATCAAATTAAGGGGGCAATCTACCCCTCTCCTGTTGTTCTTAATTTGCGTATTTGACCCCAACTTCCATAAAAAAAATTAACGTGCTCACGTGTAGCATATTATAAAATTTATAAGTGCTGTTTTACACGCAAATCTAAACTATTATTACTCAAAATTCACGTCCGTTGCTAGGAAAATCGACACGGGTAAATCGCGTCGTTACGTTTCATATTAAACCAACGAATTGATCGCCTTCGCCCAAGTTTGATCGTTCGATAGCGTATTAATTGCACGCGGCAACGTCACGAAACCGTTTATTTTCACAAATCCAACGACAAAACACGTACGGTGGTTTATCACAGTTTCTATGTAAAAAATATCGTAATAATAATATTATGTAACTGTGTAACGACATGCTGCCCATAGAACAATATTAAAAGTTATAATAGACGATGTCTTACTATCATATATTTTATTCGATTGCATGATCGTTTGGTTTGTATACGCGTTTTCCAGTTATACACCGCATCAATGACGCCCCATGTTACTAAATGGATTTAGATGGCAGAGCAACATCTTTTCATATTGTGGGAATCGTACAGATAATGTTTTTGAAAACTGTGTTATACTCTCACTTCTCAAAACAAATGCTAAAACGTATTTTCAAGATTATTATTATAAGGTACTCGTGATTATATTACCAGCGAAAACTAAATATTAGATACATTTTTATTTTTTATCAAAGGACACTTTGATCGAACTAATGGAAATTTCCATTTATTAAACGAGCGTGGGCGTTTTCTACGGAACCGGGAAACATTTCAATGAACATCAAACAAAAATCTAGTCCTTGTCGTCATATAAAAACGCTTCATTCGATTCGCGAAAATTCACATAGGTAATGAACTATACAATTTTGTGAAAAAGATTTTAATATCTTCTCGGTCTTACTCAAATATATAAAATCATTATTAAGACTCGTGAGCGACATAATTTATTCCTGTAAGACTGCAGATTTTTTTCATTAATAATTATCGTATCCTTTCGGATTTATATAATTTGTTACGGTGGTGATATGTCTTACCCGAATGACCACTTAAGATCTAGTGTTTGTTATCTTTCCTTCAATTTTTAAGCCACACCGGGTGGCTACAGCTTATTATGATTATTATTAATATATTATATTTTTCATCGATTATTATTGCTCTCTTTCGTTCCCTATATTCAACCCTATGGTAAGTTTTGTAATTTTATATATACTATTTACTTTTCCCTATTTTCTCTCCCCTTATCACATGCTATCCTGGCTTTTAATATTATTTCGTTACTAATATCGTGGTCACATGCTACGTGCTTTCGTAACCGCACTATATATAAATAATTAAACAATACACCAACGTGTTATGTAACGCACACCGCCGAAGCCTAACCGAATCACACGAATATAATATTATGATAACGTATATAGATTCCAAGTGTATTGCACGACGTGAGTATATAAAGCGAAATGTATGAAAAATACACAGCTATTTTTGGATTACTATCTCTTATTGTTCCTCAACAGCCACTAGTCGAGCGCTGAACTACACCGTGCTGATCGTTGTCGATATTTCCAACGATACAATAACCCGACTGCGACCGTCGTCGCCCTACGTGCATTAGAATATCGCATGTACTTATAACCTAATTGCTGCGTATAACGGTCTTAACGGTCAATGTAAATTACATTGTACGGTCGCTCGTTTATAGCTACAGTGAGATAATACTAATAATTTTTTTTTCAAATCACCTCATATGCTCGAAACAGCAGGTAAAGTTCTCGAGGCTTGGCGTCCATTGGTAGACCACTGACGAATAATGTTCTCACCTGAGAAAAAAAAATCAAATTGATTAGATTCAAACAATAATAAAACGTTATACAATACACCTAGCTACATTTTTATCGAGCGATTTGGCTCCCTTCATATTTAAAAATCCACCAAGGAACCGCCCTTGCGTGTCCACATCGATGTGCGTGACAATTGTAATTTCTTGTTTTCTCGGCAGCGTTTTTCCATTAAGTTAAACACAATTTGAGTTTTCCGTACGCACAAGCTCACACAAAACACAATTATACACACACACACACACACATGTACACGCAATACAGAGGGGTAAGGATATCAGGATATCAATAATAAAACGTACCTATTTTTTTTATTTCAACGATTTACTATATACATATATAAGGCCTCGTGAACAAAATGTCAATTAACCGAACGAGGCCACATTTGCCAAAAAATAAAAATATCATGTTCATACATTTACCAACAGACGTATTAATATTAATAATATAGTACTACATACACTAGTGTATATTTTAAATTTTGCAGTTGAACGTTATATAGTTTTGTTTTTATACGTGCAGAATTTATCCTGTATAAAAAGTGCGTACAGAAAACAAAAGAAAAACCCTCCAACTGGTGCTTTCGGTTCTCTTTGTTTTTTAAAGGTCATCATCGTGTCACGCCAGTGAAGCACGGGATGGAGTCGTGACTTTTCGATCCGCCGAAAGGTCTGACGAGACAGAGAAACACTCGACAGGGGGAGTAATTTATATATAAAAATAATAAAAGAAATACAGGAAATACATTCCCTTCACATGTGCACATGTATATAAATATATATATATATATATATATACATATATATATACATGGTAAAAGTGAAGAGTACCTCTCTAAGGGCATGGAGATTTTTAAGAGCCACTGGAAAGAAGAAAAAAAGAAGAGGCTCTGGGGAGGTTTAAATACTAGGCAGGGAACGAACTAGTCGATAGATATAAATGGAGGACCGTGGTTGAGACGGGAAAATTTACTTAAACTACTCGTATATACAGATAAATATGGAAATTGAGTTGCCTAGAGCCGATGTTAGATATTCAATTCTCAAATGAATCGAAATGATTTTCGGAAAATACATAAGTTATACTAAAGAAAATAAATGTAATGAGGTTAACGGTAAGCTGGTCTGCGAATTGTTAGTAATATTTTTTTCATTATATAAGCCATTGTAATATTAGGTTAGGACATAAAATAAAATAGTAGTAAAGGACGGTATCGAAATGTTGATAGGAATAAAATATTACTTCATTGATCATGATCGGTCAGCGGTGATATGAAAAGCGAAACTTTGAAATTTGCGAACAGAAAGTTAATAAAAGCAAACGTAGAACTACAGATATATATACATACGATAAACGCGTAAAAGGAAATACATAGTAGGTAGTACAGTATGATCTATTACGTGTATACACACAGTTCACGTATGCAAATTAAGTTATGGCGTATTTAGTAATGTCACAAGATCGATAGTTAAGTGCGCCATTATAGCGTACGGAAGATCCGTTGTTAGCGGCGGAATCGTATAACGATTTCGAACCGTGTACATTTTTGGTTATATTAGTTTTATTTTATTTTTTTCTGATCGGTAAAACATAATGATTGCGTCATATTGACAACCGTAACGCACGCACCACACGCCTTCTGCTGAACGGTTCGCGGGAAGGGGACGGGAAGAAAACTACACAACAAACGTATGCATACATATAAGGCGTGTATACCTTGAAGTCGTAAAATGAAATACGCGCAAAGGTAAGCTACTAAAAATTGACTACGGTGGCGGTGGTGGTGTGCGGATGTCGAGCACTGGCACAGGCATCGGCGGAAAGCGACGACGGGGAAACGGGTGGCGTGTCCATGGTAACGACGTTATCAACACTACCGGCCCGCGAGTCGATAACACTCTTTATTAATGTTTACAAACTCGTTGCCGAGGCCCGACCGAATAAATGATTCACGAGCAATTTCCCGGAGAAAATTTACTACGAGCAATAAAACGGTGGGGCCTCCTTTCGGACCGAATACATTCATAACAATCGCGCGCGGAATATTTTAGGCGATACAGGCACGTGCACATCACTTTATTGGTTCGTATTGTTTTGATGTGATTGAATTGAATTTCGCGAACGAGTGGATTGTGACCGGGAGGCGCCGTCTTCCGCATTTTGCGCATTGGCAGCGGTGCAAGTGGCCGTGTTATGCGTCCTGTGTAAATTATACAGTACGTTGTACACTTAATAGTACCTACGATGCTGTCTGTACACATATGCGTGTGTATATTTATAGACTTGGCTTTGACCGGATCATCGGTGTAACTAATTGGTTTCTTCTACGGACGACAACGGTCACCTTCTCCTACCGATCGAGTTTCGACCCGAATGCAGATTATCAGCCAACTGGTCGACGAAAGTTTATGCTAGACAAGGCATAGGAACCGATCACCGATCGTACGACCTACAACAATTATTTCTGTACACGAGTGAACATTTACTTCCAAGGTTATCATCCGACCCGGTGGATATTTCATTTGATCCCAGGGAACAAAATTGTTCACGTAAATGTTTCACGCGAGCGCACATAAATAGAACAAAAGTAGGATAGGTGTGGGGTTAAGTCAATAGACCTTTTGGAAAACATCGAAACAAATACTATGTGATGGTAACGTTTGGCTTACACGAAGATTTACTTTGGAAAAGGGGCTTATGAAAAATAAAAATATTATTAAGTCGTGTCTCTCTCCGTTATTTCTTTCACCGACTACTCGAGAAAACACGGATGCAAAAGAGACGCAGTCGTGGGCGGTGATTTGCCGATGGCAAAAATCTTCTAACGGAAGTACCATGCTCATCACTAAGTATAACGAATACATAATGAAATACGTATATTGCGTACACATTGGGCGTATATGATATCTTTAGAATTTCGTGTAATAATAAATTTCGAGGAGTCGATTGGTAGGAAGTCAGCGGTGGCACCAAGAATGAAGGAAAAAGAGTGCGTAACCGAGGCCAAGTATCATCATTGGTGTTGGAAAATGCGCGCACAAAAGGAATAAAAACTGTATCGCTCTTCAATGACTGCTGCAGGTAGTACAAACCCTACGCGACAAGTGGGAAAACGGCATACAAAATAAAAAACAGACACTCATTACAAAGAATGCTGTGTATACTGAATTTATCTTCGCATTATGACAAAATAATTTATTTTATGCACGCTGCCTCATTAAAAATCATTTTTCTAAACGTTTACTGGATATTTGTATACTGATTATAAATTTAGTAACCCTGGAATTGTAATCCCGGGTAAATTGTACATTTAATTGTATTGTTATTGCATGTTAAATTGTATATTTTATAATTTTATATAACTATTTTACATGATACTATGTACTTGTAGTTTCCTTTTTTAGAAAAATGTTCGTTTAGCTACGTATTAATAATTATAATATAAGTAAAAATTATGATATGCGTAAATACACTAATTTATTCAAATTCATAAAAAAAAACCAATACCCGGAAGAACAAATTTTCTTTTATATTCTTAAATAATTACAGTAATCTTATAAAAATCACTAAAAAGTGGATTGGGAACGTAATCAAATAAAACTATACCTGGTTAATAACACGTAGCCTCACCAACAAGGTGCAACATAAATCACGTTTATGCTTTACTTATTTTCTTAGTTGTTTTCGATTACTCGCGATAATATTTTTCAAGATGTTATAATCCTTATCGTCGATGATATTTTCTTGTTTAGATTAAGTTATAACTATGAACAAACGTTATCAAGCACATCGTGAAAATATAGATCAGCCAATCGCAGACTAATCGACTGAAATACATTATACTGATTACACATTCGTAGCACAGTCTTAATGAATATTATTTAAGGACGTAATAAAATAACCGTGGAAACAATAGTTTACATAAAAATCAATAAAAGTTTTCAACAGATAAGTATAAGAAATCATTATTTCCATCGGTAATATTTTCACTAAATTGTCAGTACTCAGAGTTTAATTATGAATAATTTGTGATTATTAATATCGGCACGTAAAGGAGAACGTTTGGCTGGTCCAATCGACGCTGGAGCAGAGACAATAACAAGATAAAACGGTTTCGCATGTGTAATGATATATCTTAATGTGTTATCATTCATCAAATCCCATATAGTATATATACTGTATACGTACAAGGTTTTTCTACGCACGAGTAAGAAAACGGACCAAATGCAAAAACGTTACACGGTCGATCCATATAGTTGATCATACAGATAATCCGATTGGGTCATTGTTGTAAACAATGCGTTTAGCGGTAATATCCGTAATGGTGGTAGTCGTAATGATCGTGTATTAAGTATAACACCACAGCGTGCAGCGGAGAAAAACAAAACTAGGATATTATTAGTCACACAGCCTTTTTGACACGCGTACACGGGAAACAAGTCGTGATAGAATGGTACGGGGGCGAGGAGAGGTATCGTCGTACCAGCGAGCGCCGATCGCGAACGCGTTTGCGGGCAATTTGTCACAGCGCGGCCCCATTGTGGTGACTTTTGGAATAGCGTGAGTACGCGCGTAAACAATGCGGCGACGGATGTTATTGTTACGAGACGGTGACTCTCGCAATCGTTCTGACAAATTCGAAACGCGACACTGGCCCACCCTGTACGTATAATACATGCACGGGACGCACCGCTAAATTACAGTAATAATTTATCGTGCGGGTTAAAAGTATTGCTAATACTATTATCAATAAATTAATTTTATGCCGACCATGTTATATGTTATGGTAATTATTGTACAGGTGTGTAGGAACGGCGGCGTCAGATTTGAGACGTTTCCGGGGGGACCGGGAGGCGCCAAGTGTACGTTAGCAGCGGTGGTAACAGAGTTCAGTGGACTCGGTCGTAAGGCTAGGGGTGTAGAGGTGGCCGTGACCCGGGGGTTGGATCAATAGCGAGGCCGCGTGCCTTGTTTACTGTGTGTGTGTGTGTGTATTTGTACACGTGTAAGTATATGTGTGTTTGGTTCTATGGGGTAGTGTGTAGGATGTGTATGTATGTTTGTCCTTACGCAGTACCTACGTAGTAGTAGTGTACTTGGTGCTCTTCGCTTTTCTCTCTCTGCGCCACATCTTGTCATCTTCAACTACACTCTGTAAGTGTATAAATGCGTTGTGTGTGCATTGCAATATTATTATTTAAACGTGGTAATAAATAGTTAAGACACCGCTATATACCTCTCAACCTGTTCCTTTCGTGTACGTCACCCTAACAGTGCATGCTTCTACCCCAACCACACGATCATCAAAACGTGTAATTCTGATTCAACGTAGGTGAGGGTGAATTAGATTTACTGCATAAGGTTCCCCGGAAATCATAAAGTTTCTTGGTCATTTACGCTCATGTCTAAATAAACTCAAGCACACTTGTATGTAATAACTGTAATATTTCTCTACTATTTTCACCCTCGATTTTCATTAAATAAAAATGTACACACGGGTCGAAACATGAAAATGGTAGTGACATCAGCCTAAATTCAGTAAATCTACATTATAAAATATGTAAGTGATTTTAATTCATGATTTATGATAACTATGACAATAAGTAATATACTGATTCGATTACTGATGACTGAGTACTTAGTAATAAAGAATACTTGAGTTTTTTTAATTTTTTTTTTGTTTTTCATTGGAAGTTCAAATTGAAATATTTAAAATTGGTCATAACAAACATTAAAGTAATTTTTAAGTAGGAATAATACGCTGGAATATTTAGATTAATTATCGCTATATTTAATGGTTCAAATTTTGAAAAATCAAAATATATTTTAAAAATATCAGAATATATATCAGATGTAATGAACTGTTCATTTTTATAGTAAGATCCAGTCTAACTAGCTACCTTTCAGTGGCTTCTATAATCAGTAACGAAAAAGTACAACTTTTTTGGCTTCCGAAGTATACAATGAGTACATAAAAATTGAAGTAGATTCAGAACCATGCTGCTGAACTGTCGTAAATGCATTTGTAATTATATATTTTTCTCGAATATATAATAATGAATAAATAATAAATGCTTAGGACTAGGTCATTATTTTCATATTAAACTTAAAAAACTTACACAGTACAGGTAATATAGGCAAAATATAAATATGTACTTTCTCTTTAAAATGTATTGATTGCTTACTGTGTATAGTAGTCAGTCGCTTGGTAACCTTAGGTCAAAACAAACGCAACCTATTCAGAATACATAATTTCGAAATAAAGAGTAATAATAATAATAATAATAATAATAATAATAGTTATGGAATTCACAAAGGAGTGTGTATGCATACGGACGTTTTTAATCATTTTTCCAATGATGAACTGACAAACTGACAGGTTTTAAACGTTTACGTTACACTTAACTCGCCTAAGCCGACATCGTCGAATGGTCTAAAAAATTCGGAAGCATTTGGACGGCCATTTTCTGTTCGCTAGTAACCTGCGTTCCCAAACAAACATAATTCTATACATATTCAACCAAAAGTTGACGCGTAAGGTCTCGATTATATTGTACAGGAGTTGCCTTGATCACCAGTCAAAACCTAAGCACATAATCCATTATAATAATATTGTGCGTGGCATTTTGTTGGTAGTACGCGTGTGTACTGGAGCGTAGACAAACTCTAAACGGCAAATCCACGACGTAATGGTTTTTGTAATATATGTGACAAGTTACTTGAAGACGACTACTAAGCGTCGTGTATGTTCCTAAAAGTACGTAAATAGGTACAAGGCGAACCTATTAGATACGAGGTAAATTAACATTTTTACATGTTTGAATATAAATTCGGCAGTCGGTTCACGGCATTCGCGAATTCGCGCCATTGTTATTTATAACAATGTTTAAACAATTGTTATGATATTGTATAATGAGTGCTATGGAATTTTGATAAGTATAAGTTTTTTTTTTAAAAAAAATAAAACACTTGATATTTCACACAAGTCCAATACATTCGATACGTCAAAGTTCTCAATAATTCAAATTACATATTTTTTCCTTCAAATCGAGTTGTCAAAATAATTAGTGCAATGTTTTGATCGTTGGGTCGCTAGGGGATACCATGAGGAAAATATAATAACTCCGTGCAAAACGTTATCGAAACACTATCAAATTTTGTGTACATTTTTAATTTGTAACCGTCGTTGATCGATTTTCTCAAAAGTAATATTCCGCCACTATTGCATTAGAACAATCCAAAATCAATTTCAACGCATGTGCATATCCGAACCGGAATACATTCGATATCATATAACTATCCTGTTCAGACAAACAGAACGGTCTTATATTTACAAATAATTAATAATACCAATTATTTGTTATGTTTTGACGTATACGACGGTGATCGTACCAACTAATATATTAAATAGTTAGTTAACTTCATAATACGATTTGCACAGTATTGGTGTGTAGGTTTCACTCACCACAAAAAATATTTTCATCTAACCTGCAATTCCGCCCTTGTTCGTTATCTTTTAAAGACCTTTTTATCTTTTTAAGATCATCAAGTTACAGCGTTCATATTATGAATAAAAAAAGTATTGGTGTTGTGGACAACAAAGTTTTTATTTTATTTCAAATACAATTCTCTTATAAATCTATCAACTGACGTTATATTTATGTAATATTTTATTCCCTTTAGTTCTACTCTATAATAATAGTAGTATAAAAGTATTTTCCGTAAGTATAAAAAATATATAATCGTTCGCATTTTTTATTATTTTTACTTAAAGAAGTTAAAACAAAAATGTACTAAGTTTTTAATTTTTATGTGGTAGTCAAGCTATAATTATTTACTGCAATTGGCTATTAAAAAAATAAACAGAATAAAAAGAACTTTATGCGTTAATACTGATAATTTTTTATGAGGTTAAAATGGTTGTAAGTTTTATTTTACCTCTCGTTGAAATAGTAAAAATATAATTTATTTTTATTTTAAAACTAAATGAGTTAAAAAATCTAATTCAGGTTTAAAGAATATTTTCTTTACAGTGGTATGGAAGTTAGTTTTGAAAAATAAAAAATAAATAATTTTAAATTAATTTGGTAAACTAAAAAAAAAAAAAAAAAACAGTTCAACATTAAAATTTAAATCAAATTATACCAATTAATTATTGTCGGCAAGATTATAATGAATTTCAATAACAAAAACAAAACAGTAGACAGGTAATCAAGCAAATTCTGCAAAATAATTTTGGTGATATGTGAGTTTAATTAAAAAATAAAACCTAGTATTTCCCTTCTCCGCAAGAATATTATTCTGCCAAATGTCATAAATTTATCAGAAGTACGCGTGTTCGATGAACTCATGTTTTTTCTTTTATCTACGAACAGTGCATAGTAACGTATAATGCATTATGCTTATGTGAATCGAGTTCAGTACATTGATAAATGTATATAATACCGGTAAATATGTTATTGAAATTCTAAGAAAATGGAATTATGTTAAATCCACGTCATAGATTGTATAAAATATAGAACAAATGAAGTAATACTTTTTTTATTGACGGTCAATCGTTATTTCAAACCTTTAAGTTTTCACTTTGAATCATTTATGCAACGGATGTCATGTCCAATCGCCTATTTTACCACTCCTTCGTCCATTAAACATTCAACCGTTCCCCAACAACCTCTCCCCACTCTGTGTTCTGTTTGAAGTCAATTATTCAACGTTAACCTAGATTATATAGTTTTTTTTTTTTTTTTTAATATAAATTCTATTGTACGTTCACATTGAAAATTTATACAAATGGCAATTCGGGCAAATGCCTGATACGAATGTAAAAGGAATGGGGCGACCAGGAAAAGGGCGTGGTGCACACGGGAAATTGGTTTCCATCGAAAGGGTGAGGCTCACTTAGGAGAGTGGAGAAGGTATGACATATAGTATATTAGCTAAATGATTTCGAATCCCTTAAAAATGCGGAAACGAGCTTTTTGGCGCCATCACTGATTATCTACGCAGACTGATTTTACTGCTTTCTTCGGAGAAAAGTAAATACGTCATATAGGTTACCATGGCAATCCAAAGAAAATGTGGTAAGTATAACATTTCTTGATATAATATTAATTTTGTTTATACATGTAAAACATCATGCTTTGTAATTGCCAGGTTATCAACTTGAACAGTTATACCACAACAGAGTAGTTGCAGAACGGGATACACGCCATTATTTTTCAATGAATAGTCTAGAAATGAATGAGCCTAAGAGATTAGAGTTCACAAAAGACTAGTGGGTACCCATACCCACAACCATATATTGTAAAAAATATTATTATTTATGATGTTTATCATTGGCAATGAATATTATAGTATATTTCACGAGAACTATGTATGCATCATAATCGAAAAAAAAATTGCTTTATAGTTCAAAACTCCAGAAACTATACTGGAAATATTACAATATTTTTTTAAATATAATATCCTCTTGACTTTTCCATCTCATTAAACCAAACCAACCAAGTTTAATTAGTGTGTACCAAAGACAATGTATGTATAGGGCGGTGTGCTTATACTTTATACTTGGATATTTGACGGAAATTTACGATCATTTATATTAAAAAAAAAAAACCCCAAAAGTTAATTATTGTTTGCGTTTTAAAGATGTTTACCGTTAAAAATAATAAACCCATAAATAATGATATTTATCATAAACAATGTTTGGTTATAAAAATTTTTTAAGAGGTCTTGTTATTATATTTTTTCTTCGTGAATATCGTGTTTTGTTAATTTGCAAAGACATGCTAACGACACAGGTTTTAACGTGAACGATGACTATATTTTAAAAGGAATAAGTTTAATAAGTACACTAAAATGTATGTTGTTTTTTCTTACAATATGTTTAATGTTAATGTCATATAGAAAACTAAATCAAAATTTTGGATTTGAAACTGTTAGAAGTAGTGTTATTTTAAAAATTCACCAAAAAAAAAAAAGCATTTCAAAATGTATATTTTATTTTTATTTATGTTGTATGACTTTTATTTATTTATTTATTAATTTTATTGTTTGAAAATTAAATATTTTTCAAGTGTATAAGATACCACTGAAATAAATAATATGAAGTTAATAATAAAAGCATTTTAGAAACCAATTTGACATTTTGTAAAATATACCTTCGAAAATTGTTTTTTCTTTAAAATCATATTTTTGATATAATAACTTTTTTTTTGATTGTTATAGTATAAGTTTTAAAATCATTTTTGTTACCTTTAAAATTTTTCTAAGTAAATGAATGTAAAAAATTAAAAATTATACATTTTTTGTGGCGAATTATGTGCTTTAAGTTATAGAACATCACCAAAATGACTTCAATTTCTAGACTCTCCCTAACTGAAATCCGAACATCAATATTTTTACTCAGCCCATAAACCTTCTACTCCTCCACACGCTTTCACCCCATATATGCCATACTACTACCACATCCCTTACGCTTTACGATTGGCGCCACAGTTCTTCATTGGTACGGAGCCAAAATAACAGCTGCGCCAGAGTTTCGGTACTAAAACTTCGGAGAGACACACAAATACACAAAATCACATGAATTATGTGGTGATACATAACATAAAAAAAAGTTCATAGATATAGTTATCATCAATTTATTGTACTTAAAATGGTTCTGAACATGCATACACATAAATTTTGTTTCGAACAAAGCCATAAATGTTTAATTTTATATTTAGTCAAATTACAAAATGATAAGAACTGATGTATAATTTTGTATTACGTTTATGTTAATTTTAAAAAGAAATTCTAAGCTAAAACCGCAATTTAAATTATTTGTCACATTATTGTATTAGTATTAGCCAATAATAATTATTTTTACAGTCTGTATGGTACAATAAAATGGATTTAGAAAAATGCCGTTCGTAAAAATTAAAAAAAAACCTTAAACGACTTTTAACAGTCCGTTATAGCTGAGATGATTGAAATGACAACTTTTCGTTAAACTTTTATCAATTATGAGTGCATATAATCTAGAATCTACTGACATTTCCTATGAAAATATTTTTTTTAAAACTATGAAAATTTACATTTACATTACATACAATTATTTTGAGACAATAAGACATAAATGAAAATTAAGATTTTATTTAAAAAAAAAAATCTCAAATTAAATGGTATCTACTATTACATAGTAGTTTATTTCTATTCATGACTTAACGGTTGAAATTAATTTTATACTATGACGCATGGATTATTTTATTTTATAAATTGTTTCGTTTCACAATTCTTCTCGATATATATATATATATATAGAGAGAGAGAGAGAGAGATAATAGAAAAAAATTATAACATAGCATTAAGTATGAATATTTTATTATTACATAAATATTAAAAACCAATCACCAAATACGAAAAACATGTAATAAATTATTGCATTTTATTTCGTTATACTTAGATCTATCAAATGAGGGTAGGTGTATGAGGTGCTGTTTAAAATGTAATATCGTAGTAACAAAAGCTTAACGTGAACAAAACATGAAATGTTATTTGCATATATTTTGGATGTACCAAGATTATATATTATATGAAAAGGAGTATATAAATTAAAACCCTAACTTTTTACAACACAGACATAAGTAAAAAACGTAAAAATAGAGAGAAAAAATTTAATATTATTCAATCACAACCCGTACGGGTGAAATGTCCTAGGAGTCGGATTATCATAGTGGTGTGGTGGAGTGAGGTGGTTGGAGAAAGAGCCTCAGGGGAGACGATTTGGGCACGAAATGTCGCGTGTGTCAGAAAATGTGTTTTAGTTCTACCCTACAAAAAGGGGAAGTAATCGACTTGAATATCGAAATGGCGTGTTCATCATATAAAATATAATGGTATAACCCCGGTCGTAATAACATTTAATATACAAAATGCACTGTACAAATAGGGTAGAGAAGGAGACCGCCAAAATATAGTATTATATTAATAATAATAAAAAAAAAATTAGCCACCGAAAACCTACGTAAGCTCAAGATAAAGACGAAACTTTATCATTGTAGTAACACATAGGTATTTGCTATATTCAAGATTGTCTTGATAAAGTTACGACTCGAGATGTCTTTTTTTTTTGATTTAATTAAACTTTTCCAATATATTTTTATTTTTAATGTGTAAAATAAATTTTTTAACACAAAGTGTATTGTGTAAAAAGTAAATTATATTTGCAAACATGTCGTTAAAAAAAATATTTAGTTCGATATGGCAGTCTAATAATATACATTTTCAATTATTATTTTATTCATATCAAAACAATGTCAGTTGCAATATAATATAAAATTTAGTAATTTAATAATTATATGGTTCGTTGTACAAACATGTCATGCATTTTAATTGTTGTATTTATTTTGATTTTTTTTTGACCAAATACTTTTTAGCAATTAAGATTTGGGTCAAATGGTATTAGGAGGACACGAAAAGAAAAATGAATTGAAAATAAAAATGGTCTATCTTTAATCTCAATATTCTTGACTCCTTGTTTCCTTAGATTACTAAATATTTTGCAGTGGTTATTACTCAAATTACACAATATTTATCACAATAATAGTAATATGGTTTTAAGGCAAAATCTTTACAACTCCAATAATACATCAAATATTGCTGATGCACTCACACGACAAATAAAGGACAATTTTATTTTTTATTGTTCGAAAACGTTTTGTCTAAAAGAGGTCGACAAGAATGCTGTTTTAATAACGAGCTCGTATGTGTAAAGACTGAAATAAAGGTTAATCAAATAACAGAGTAATAAATTAAACCCGAGTAAAGTATTTGGGTTTCGAGAAAAAATGAAAAATAATTTTTAAGGAAATTTTAACAAAATCGATAAACTCACGTAGGTAACGACAAGAATAATAATAATTATTATTATTACTATTATTAACCACGTCATCAAACGTGTTGATTAAGGTGAAATTAAAAATGATATAATTCATACGGCAAAACAAATATGAATAGCGGTATGTATGAAACGCTGGTATATTATAGTAACATATAATAGGGTATTTTGTCGAAGTGTTGTTTATCCTTGTTTAATACGCATGCTACCGTCATGTCATACAATAAATCATACGCCTGTCGTTTATTCTTATCCAATAACACGACTATATATTATTATAATACATTATATGCAGATTATATGCAGCAGTTCACCAAATGAACGCGTTCATCGTCGAGGGGCATAGGCATACCTGTAACGTGATGTTATTAACAAACGAGTACATATTATAACGTTGTAGTGTACTAAATGTAAAATGTAAATGTGTATAGAGTACACGTGTCGCATTTTTGGTCACTGTGTTTGATGAATACGCAACAGAACGCGGTAGCGAAAAAAAACAATCGAAAATCAACCGTCGGATAACCGCGAAACGGGTAAATCATATTAATTAAATGACTGCCTGCGCAATATTATAAAAAGACCCGAGTGCGACAAAGTTTTCGTTTCCAATTTAGTCCAAGCGAACGTTCACGTGTCGCAGAGCCCAACCCATCCACGCGCTATTGCCGACCGTCGAACGGTGCACGCGCGAACACGTAGGTATATTTATAATATTCGTAATGCACTGGACAACGTGCAACAGTGACGTAGTGATACGAAACCGTATTTTGTCAGGGCCGAGTTTACGATTATGGCGTTCCTCTTCCCTAACACGTGAAACCGAAAACAAGTGCGTTCAACTAATCATTAAAAAGCCGCTCACTACGCTCGCAATTCATTTTCTCCATTTCTGTACTCCGATACACAATATTCGTGTGATCGACATCCAAAATAATAACCAAGTGTGAATCACCTAAATACAGTTATGGAAAATCGTCTTTTACAAGACCGACTGACGGTGCACCCTTCGGTCCGAAAGTCCTGTCCCCATGCAAATCAAAACCGAACGGGTACCTGCGATGAAAAATACCGTGTAAAATAAAAACGCTCTTAAACAGATGCACCTGCCACGGGACAATATGAACAACGTTTTACGACATTACGTTTTATTGTTGGTCCAATCGTGTTCGTTCATGGTTCGCGATCGATGTTTGTTGACGTAGGAACGCCGTGAAAATCGTCGCCTTAAACTTTTCAGGGGGGGTCGGATATTAGGGGGGCTCCCCGAACCACCCCTTGAACGCGGCCCTGCGCGTGGTGCGTGACGCGGACCCCCCGGGCACTCCGATTACGGTGTCGCGCGCGCCGACGTCCGATAACGCGCGCGTGTACAACGACGGATTTCGCCGGGTAACCGTTCCGGCGGAAACGGGAGAGTGTCATTCGGGTTGCGAAACGAGCGGATGCGTCGCGATAACCGCGGTTCAACGAGCACGCGGGCCGTCGTGAAAGCGTGCAAAACCGACGCGCAGACAACGGGCACCAGCGACGGTAGAAACGCACACGGGAAACGACAACGAGTGCGCGCGCGGACAATTTTACGAATTAATTACGGCGCGCGCGAGGGCATCTGCGCGGTCGACCAAATCTTTTCCCGCCGGCAAGCAAAACTAACAACGTTGTCCAACACGCGCGCGCCATCTGTTTCGCGCGGTGAACGTTTTCCGCCGAGCGCTGCTGCAACGGCCGGGTGTCCGCCGCCGCGCGTTTTTCTCGGCCCGAAACGGTCCTCTCAGCCCGGTTTTCGACCACCACTTTTCGCCCCGCGAGTCAACTTCCAACTCGTCTCGGCCGCACTCTCACGGGAGTAACCGAATCGCGGTTTCCGTTTGTTTTCACGCCGAATAGTTACAATTTACAATTTTTTAACGATCGGCAGGTCTTAAACGAATATTATACAGACAATGCTTCAGAAATCGGACAACTTTTGAAATTATTTTTTGGGCCGCCTTTATTATCACCCGAAGACGTGGAACACCGTTTTTGCGTTAATGGTTTGCGTTAATTGCGTTTGATGGCTATAAAACCTTGCCGATCAAAATTGGATCTGTTCATTGACTACGTTCACGACGCAGACAGTACCTTTGCACCGGCAGTGCGGGTTTTACAAAAATATTGATAGGACCACAAATTGTTGTGAATCGGTCTCAACATTTTATTTTATGGCGATTATAAACAGCGTTTAGACATTAAATCGAATTTCGGAGTAATAGTACAAGGAAACTTACTAGAAATCAGGAAAGAAATAACAAATACTTGGAAATCTACTGTATGACTGAGTGCATTGATGAGAAGCTTACACGAATTGAACATTTTTTGAAAGTTTGATTCAAATTTGCAAATCAACGATTTTTTTTGATTTTATTTTATCATTTGTATGTTATACATCTATCTATATATATATATATATTAAACATATATTAACGTACATTTTTAACTAAGCCTACTTTAAAGTTGACAGTATAGGCTCTAGTTTAAGCCTGTAAAACCGAGAAGGAAAAGTTGAGTAATTAAACGGAAACCAATTCGACTCAACTAAATAAAATACCTTTTTCAAACGGGAACCGATTCGGCATGTAGGTTTGTGGTTTGGAAGCCTATTCGGTACCAGCCGTCGTTAAACTCATATCGGAGTGTTGGCGCCGCGAGACCGTGTGCCAGTACAACAGCAGTAACCAGTAGCTGCGGAGGCAGTGCCATTAACTTGCATTACCGCTGCAGGCGATACGAACACTATACTAATCGACCGTTGCTTTTCATACGTGTTCGAACAGACGTCCACGTGAAACCCTATTCGAATGCACTCCGCGCCAAAAACGAATGCATATTTTTCCTGTTAACTGGAACGAGTCGTACAAAAGTCACCCGGCGCGAATACCTCGTTAGTAAATGACAACATTAAACAGGATTAGCCTGGACGTTCGAGTGGAAATGTACCTATGGTATATTCCACAACATTCCAAATTAATGGATATATTTTTTACTAGAGAATCTTGTTCGACCTCGCTTTCAATGAGCTATTGATGTTTTTAGATTTTTTTTTCAACCGTTTTACTGTAATGATGCGAGATAAAAATTCATAATAATATAATAGATAAAATAAAATTTACAATAGTAACAGTATTTGGTAACGATATTTGGTATTGAATATTAATGTCGATTAAAATTGTTAGTGCAAAAATACAAATACAATATTTATGGAACTACTAAAAAATTGTACGCTAAATCATAACCGTTAGACATAAAGACATAAACAGTTATTAAGAACTGAAATCATTTATCAATTCATTATCTAATTGGAAAAATCACAAAGCATACAAACAAAAAAATAAAAAAATAAAATAATTGTATACAACAATAAAAAAGGAAAATTATGTTCTATAGGTTAATTACTTTTCGTGCACTACATAGAATAATAATATACCGTTCAATATATTGTTTATATATTTATATATATAAATGACCTTTTCTTGCGAAGATCGTTTAACTATTTTGCAGTATGGGGTTACTTTCGGTAATTGCACTGTCAATTTTCATTCACATTTTGAACATTTATTTTTTATATTAGAGTTTAGAGACAATGTACTAGCGATCGGTAAATATAATTAAAAATTAAAAATAAAGGAAAGAAAAAGAAATACAGTGAAGTTTAAATACTGAATGGAGAAATTAATGGAGTTAGAAGTGGAATCAAACTTGATTCAATTGGGTTTTATAAGAACTTTGGCGGAATACTAAATGTATTTCTACACTGAGTGGTTTATTCTGTGATATTTTTGTTATGAGTAATACTGCAATTTAAATGATAGTACAAGTACACGTACACTTGTCGTATGCTGCAAGTTATTTTTCTGTGCGATGAGCTCAACTGCCAGCTATAAAAATTGGTTTTTACAAGATAAAAGTGATGATTAGGATATATACGAATGTATTCGTGATTACAGCACCGGGTTTAAGCTAATATTTTGGGCGGCCAATTGTTAAATTTTATCGGTTCCGAAATCGTAATTCCTTAACGATAATGTAGTGGCGGAAAACACTGCAACGATACGTGTCCGATCGCACAAACATACTGCATGAAACCTACATCTAGTATTACATAAAACTCAGTAATGGACTGATATTTATGGAACAAATAGTGCGCGGCCAAAAAAAAAAAAAAAATCGATACACGTAATTACGATTTCGAACAAGTATTAGATAATTTTTGTTCATTATTTTGCCTACATCGAAATGCATGTAACAATAAAACTGGGCGGTGACTTTACAATAAACATGTTTTAATTAATCACAGGTTATTTACCATTCATACATAAGCGAATTTTCTAACAATTAAACCAGCTTTTTTTTTTAAATGCAGTCAAACCTAAACGTAGTGTTATTTTAAAATCCGACCCATTATTGTTGTTATTCTACGACAACGCTTCATTGTTACAGCGTTTGAACTCGCCAATTAAATTTTTCCACCTAAGGCTTTTATTTAATAACAGTTTTTCTACAGTCATTTGTTTAGGATAATAGCTGTTTGAAATATGATTATTAATTCGCTCAAATTTTAAACATAAATATAATATATTTAAAAAAAGGAAAAAACAGAAATTTTCTAGAGAATGTTTTATTTTTATGGAGCCAAATGAAATTATTTCAAGAAAGCGTGTAAGAACTGAAGAACAAACATTTATGAAAATTAATATTATTCACACTTGAAAGAAGAGTATAAGAGAGGTAATAGCTAAAGAAGGTTAAAGAGTAGGAGTAGAAACAAAATTAAACTAATAGTTGACTTTTTCAATGCTAAAAAATAATTTAAATTGAAAAATAACTTTTGAACGCTTAATTGCTTAAAGTAAATTACATTTACTTTTTTTGAATCAACTTACTCGGGAAAATTTCAATATTAATTCATTATTGGTTAACAAATGAAAAACAAAAATAATGAAAATACTTTTTTTTAATTTGTTATCCGTTAAATGTATTATACCAGCGGTTTCCAACCGGGGGGGGGGGGCGATTCCCCCTCAGGAGGGAATTTAGAGTGTGCTCAGGGGGAATACAGTGATGATGGAATTACGAAAATAATTATGTTATTTTACAATGTGTAAAATTGAAATCACTATATTAATTTTCAGATTATCGGGCATCGATAAAAATTATATATACATATAAATAAATATAATAATATAATAATAAGTATGATATAAATAAATAAATATATTAGGTATAACGATAAAGTCAAAGCTTGATATAATATATAGTTATTTTGTATGTTTTATTTATACCGTTCATAAAAAAAAATTATTCAAGCTCTAATTTAAGACGGAGGGGAATGAGATTTTTAGTAAAATTACAAGGGGAGCGTAGAATGAAAAAGGTTGGGAAACACTGTATTATACTATATTATTTGCACTAAAAGTAGGTATACAAAATAATAAAATGCAAACGATTTAACCATCTTTGTTTTTTATAAATTGCAAATTCAAAACATTTTATAATTGTACAAGAAAAAGTATAATCTTAAATAACATCAAAAATCATTAGAAAATAAAATATAGTGACAAATACTAAACGTCAAATGTAGGAAATAATTCGTGTCAAATTATAATTAAACAAAACATTATTAACTTTAGTATACTGGTAACAAGCTAATAAGTCTGATGGTACAGACTACAGAGTTTAAATGATCAATATACAGGGTGTTACCACTGGGTATCTTCCCTAATCTAACTACTCATATCATATTTTACCTTTCACATATCAAACCTACTTATTGTACAAAAAGCATGTATAGATTGTAGATTTCTTCAAATAAATAAAAAAAAAAAAAAAAAAAATGATCAATATAAATAAATTGAAATAAGGCTCCGTGTTGAAATACATGCGTATTTTCACATACAAGCATCTTTTCGAATAATTAAATTTGCTTTTACTTCTACCTCTTCGATAAATTATAGTTTATAGTTAATGTCAGGTTAAACGACGATAGAGAAATATCGACTGGACATTAATAATATTAAAGAACGTAAACTTTGGGTTACATGGATAGTTTAGGATAAGACAAGTTTCTTGGTGAATAATATTGCTATTGAGAACGATTTTGGTGGCAGCTAAAAATTTAGCTAATAGCGGCATTTTCACACAGAGTTATAATTTTTTTTTTTTTTTTCTTATGTACATTATAATTGTGCAGTTTTTTTCTGACCGGAAGTCAGTTGAAACTAGAATAATAATGCTTATATATATATTTATGTGTGTGTGTGTATGTGTACGCGTACATATGTAAGTACATAATTTATATTTATAGTCGGACGGGCGGACGTATGAGAAAAAAGTATAAAATACATTTAAAAAAATCACTAAAGAAATCGCGGCCGTAGTATTGTTGTATTATACTTGCACACGCGATCCGTGGACAGCAGAGTGAAAACGAAAACAAACGAAGAACATTTCGTAAATCGAAGGCAGGCAACGCGTGAAAAAGAGAACGAAAAATACGAAATACAATTAACATTGATGTTTGCTGCCCGCATCCGCCGTCATTTAGAACGCTATAAATTACTCAATAAACTACCGTGCACGGGTCATGTTGTGTACTCGTATGAAAATGCACGTACGGAACGTGCGCGAAGTCGTATAGCCGTACAGCTATTATCCGGCGGCGGCGGCGGCGACGAGTAACGGTTCTTGTCGGATTACTGCGCTCGCGGCACACCGGTCTGATGGTTGCAGGCGAACGCGTGTTTCCCGGCGGCGGTGGCGCGTGGTCAAGGTGGAGACGGGCACCTGCGTTTTTCTTCCTCCGTCTGTTTTCTTCCTTCTCCGTCCCCGTACCTTCCGAGAACCAATCCAACCACCTGCCCCTTCGGCAGCCACTTTCACCTGCCCTCCCCGCACGTTTTTTCGACCGCTGTACGACAGCCGTACACCGTGACAGTCACTGAACGCGTAAAATAAAAATTAAAACTAAACTCGAAAAGAAAATTCGTCTGGCGAAACTTTTCCACTGCAACTTCGACGGTGCAGGTGATTCGTCGTATACCGTCAAATCGAATTGTTCTGTTCCTCGATTGTCTCTTCGCGCTACACGCATTAGTATTGGCGCGTCATCGTTTGAATAGCACGGACGTCTAAATACCGCGTAACAACAGTGCACGTGCGACGTTTAACTCGGCAGTTGAAATATCACATGGGGCGTGTAGCGTTTTAGCCATTATCTTAACCAGAAGAAGTCTGAATTATGGTGAACAATGGTGGTCGGCGGAAACCGCGATTAAAGTGTTGCGTATAAACGTAACCGTTTTAAAACAAAGCTCACGGCTTTAGCGAACATGCAACACACGATCATTGACTGATAAATGTAGTGCACGAAGGTGACATAGGTCACAAGATAAGATCAAACAGTTTTTTTTTTCTGTTTCAGAACAATCCGTTTGTAAACAAAAATATCGTAACAACAATATAGTCTCAATAATCGTACTGAGGTTTGTTCATTGTGATCATAGTATTAATATCATAATAGCGATGAACAAGTGGTGGTAATTGTCAATGGCTTTGGAATTCCGTGTCGTCGGTTTAATAATGTTGTAATGTTTTATACAGTAATAGTAATAGTAATAATAATAATAATAATAAAAATAATTATAAATGTAATAAAAATAATAATAAACCATTGAGTGGTACATAACACGTAGACACGTTGCATTGCAAATAGCGGAACTATACAATGAGCTTGTTTATAACTCGAACGAGTGTGTAGGAAGTATTCGTCAATTGATATAAACATCATTGTGTTCTGAAAGATAAAAATGTATTCTTCGCCTATCAGATTGAACGGTTCAAACGTAAAACGTGTTTCCTCTTAGGGAGGTATCCATCTCTCACGTGGATATCGATGAAACGATTAAACGTATTATTATTCCACAGGGAAAATATCTCAACTCGATCTTTGAGGTACACACATATTTCAAGCGGTTAGTAACGTCGTTCTTTTTCAAGTACATCATAAATAAACTTGGTCGAATAACGTTGATTTGTGTACGGTGATAAAGGCTCGTTGTCTCGATAAGTGGTGAACCGTATTAACGAGCATCGGTGTAATCGGCGAACGTTGCACTTTGAATAATATTCGAAAATAGTGTGAATAATTGAAAATGTCGGCGTTCGAATGGTACGCTTTCCTGTAGCGCGCTCGTCGATGGTGCGTCTTTGTCATTGCGAGGACGTCCTAAACTATTCCGAGGAACTAGAAAAACGGTATCATACGCGACACTGTAAAAATATAGCGCGTCGATATTATTCCAAACGCGTATCACCATGTTTCTCCAGCCTCGTTTTCTCATCCGACGACTGCCGGTGGATTTGTCGTGGGCGAGCCCGACTCCAGCGCGCACTAAACATTTATGTACGTACGTTAATATACATTCGGTATATACATACACAGTGCGTACACAATACGACACGAAATAAACGGGAAAGGGAAACGGAATGAAATAAAAACACAGTACGTATTATACGCTTAGCGTGTATACACAGCGCAGTAAATGCACATAGTACTGTTATACATATACTCGTGGTAAGCCGGAGATGAACGGAGAAACGATAATGACGAATAAACGTTGACGTGGTCCCCGTCACAAAAAAAAAAAAAAAAAAGAAAAGAAAAAGATTCTTTGTCTTCGAGACGCATCGGCGAGGAAGTCGTGCCCGTTGGTTGCGCTCGACCGTGCGTACACGGTACGAGTAGGTAGGTAGAAGATACGTTCTGGCGCGCGCGATTCTCGGTGAAATAATGTTATTGTTGCTGCGCTGTTGTCGGTCGGTTAAACGAACGTTTGCTGTAGCTATCTTTTGCTTCCTCTTAGAGCCCCCACGTTATTTTGTAATTTTCTTTTCGTGGTCTCGCACAACAGAAGATATTTCACGACCGTATACGGTGCGCAAGTATATACATATATATATATATATACATTTTCGTAAGTACTTGGCTAAATTATCTTTACTAAAATAGTACGTGGTGTCCTTAAAAACTTAAAATACCATCATCGGGAAATCACCTCACGTCTATACTCCACCAATTGACCGTTTTTTCGTAATACGTAGCATAAAGCGTGTCTCTGTTTAAAAACATGATGACGGGTAAATGTGTAGAACGGACTGGGGAGAAAAAACACGGAGCTTGGAATAAGTAAAAATATTCCAACCGAACAAATAGTCCGATGACGACCAGGATAGTTATTTCGTTTAATTGGACCAAATTGCTCGATTCGTGGCCGCCCGTCAGTGTCCGTGTATGTATGTATGACCTTTGGGCTCAATAAAAATCACCGGGTCAGCCACGTTTTGTTAGCCCCTGCACGGTATATGATGGCATGTATATATTAATATTTATGTGTGCGTGCGTGTGTGTATGTGTGTGTGTGTGTTTGTATATATATATAACATTAATATGATCTTTTTTTTGATGAGATTTAAGTTTTGAGTTTTGCCGTTGATATTGTGTACAATATTTAATAATCATGAAACAAGTCTCAATCCGTGGCGAAAATCGCGATCTGGATATTAACTACTACCGACGAGTTGGAATCGATACGGTGCGGATTAATCGACGCTATAAGAAACTCTATAAAACGTATGGAAAAAACCAGGACTAAATCGCACGAAAAGGTTATAGGTTAAACACCGTGCGAAAAATTGCTTAACGCCTGTGGGGGATTTCTCACGAAACTATTATCACTGTCGCGTTTTAAATGCTGGAATCGAAATCGCCTTGAACGAGACAATTTTATAGTATACGCAGCAAGTGGAGATAAATTTCGCGTTTAATTAAACGACATTTTTGGTTAGTTTAAAATATACGTGCGCACCACGCGTAAATTGATATAATATTAATTATTATTAAAATAATAATTCTTGTTGCAATATAATCTACGAACCACGTACTTACATGAAATGAGTACGTGGAAAATTTGCCTCCGCAAAACAGGAAAGAAATTTAATTACAAACGCCAGTAGGATAATATCATAACGACTGAATAGGAGTCGCGCACCAAGTGACGAACAGGTTAGACATAATTATTATTCCAATTCTTTAATTCGTATAATATTATTATACATTATACAACCTCGGTCAACGGTCTAACGATGATGACGATCGCGCTCGTGTTCCGGAACACTAATGATAGTTTAATAGATGACGGTGTGATTAAGACGAAAGGAAAAAAAAGATGAAAAAGAAAAAAAATACTGCCGAAACTCAGCGTTTGTTTTGCACGGGATTTTGAAATTCTGACAATTAATCCGAGATGGCACATAATCACAGACACACACACACACAAACAACACACACGTGCATTTCACGTCTTTTCATATTTTTGCAGCACGCGCGCGTCTTGTCCGACGTAATCGATATAATAATAACAGTCAACAGAAACGGGTCAGCGGGGGAGGTGACGTGTACCAATGGTCACCCTCAGGGGATATAAATCAATAGGTTCGCTTTGACCACATTTCAGGTAGGTATTTCGGTCGTACGGTTTCGAATTGCCTCGCAGGATTGTAGAAAAGGAAAGAAAGGAAACGCGTGCGTGTGTATTTTATGTTGAAAAAAATATTAAGTTTGTATAATAGCATCGTCTGGCACGCGCCTTCAAAGACCAGGTGCTCCGTAGGTCTCTCTTTCGAACACACACATGTCGTCTACCAGCTGTTATACTGCCTTCGTTGATACTGTCGTCATCACCATTAACCGCACACGTGCACACACACTCACACACACACACACACACACATACATAAATAAATGGATAGTATATAATAACTATTTTAACAATTTTTTCAACTTAGCCGACAATAGGTATTTTCATGTATATTTAAGTTTCACTGCGCCGCCCAAGGTCAACACAGAAATTAGAATCATCGTCGTTGTTGTCGTGGGAACCACTTAGACGACGACGAGCCGCTGACCTCTTTTGAATTTTTCCAAAATACTTCGGGCGAGCGTGTTGCTATATATACTGTAAACGTATGCTTACTAGTAGAAGAAAACTCTTAAATTAATAGAGCATACTATCGTGTAATCTTCAAGCAAAAATGAATCATTATGTATATAAATATAATTATACGATTTATATACAAATATATATACATGATTTATCTATGTGTGTACAATTTACTTACGTTTATATTATATGAGTAATAGAATAGATAATGGGACTGCATTGTCATGAATACGACGACGACAGAACAGACGTATTTCGTTCCGCGCGTGTACTATCAAAATATTTAGTTATGATAACGCTATATCTCGTACGCGTATTAGGTTAGAAAAATAAAAACTAAAAACGATTCGATTTACGATGAATTGTAAAGTAAAATATGGAAATTATTAATATTTAAATAATATAAATTAGAATCTATTCGATAAGAAAAAAAAAACTCATAATTGTACGATATACTCCTATTGTACTGCACAATATACCGATTACGTTATTAATAATTTATTTGATAAAATTATAGAATGTATAAGTCTTATGATAGGGAAAAAGAACGGTTGGGATCACAATAAAAGTCTCATGGCACAGGCAATCAAAGTAAAATCTGTTGTGGTAGTATGTATAATGTAATATAGTGGAAATCATAATAATCATTATACCAAACAGAATATGCAATGATTTCTTTATAGAATTATAATCGTCTTATTACATGCAGCTATTCACAATATAGACATTGTTATCGTATAGAAGTGTAATATTATTAAGTATTACACATCACTTATAATTTAATCAAATTCATAAAACAAATGTTGTACGAAAAGTAAAAAGTAAAAATAATCAAAATATAATAATTTCGTTTTCGGATACATCCGATGTATTTAGTAAAGTGTTGATTAATCATAAACTGCATGTCTATATTGTCTACATAAATTTTAAGTATTAAAATATTGTAAGCTTTCAAAAAATGAGAATTGCAGTGAATCTGGAAAATTACTATATTACTGAAGAAATGGATTAATCTAAAAAAGTAAATATTAATATACCAATCTGTAAACGTTTTGACGAATATCTATAAAGAAGATGTAATATTATTAAAAAACACGTTCACGATATTGTCCAACTATTTTTTAATAAATTCAAAAATTTCCAGTTTTAAATGCGTAATCTATATTAAGTTTTTGGTCGATAGAGGCGCTGCACGCGGATTTTCGAGTATTTTATAGCCGTACCAAAGCTTTTTCGAATATATGGAAAACCCTTAATTCAAACCATCAATATAACGGTTCCATTGTTATTTCCTATCCAAAAATCTAAAACCCAGAAGAGTTAGAGGATGAAGTCTAGCGAGGTCTGGCATACAACTACATATTATAATTTATAATAAATAGTAATAAATACCGAGCGACGCTGCGCGTGGTCGACTACCCCTCACAGCGGGACAGAAAAATAAATTTCAATATTTATTTTTGTAATTGGCGACAGCGCACTGGTTGTCTCACATACACACACACACACACACACACACACACACACACACACACACACACACACACACACACACACACACACACACACACACACACACACATTAACGCACACTCGTATACGTATACATAGTGAATGTTCGCTATTATTACTTTTGCTGTACATTGCACGACGGCAGCGACGGATCGATAAACGGAGAGCGCATTTTATACACCCGGGAAAGCTTTTTGAAATACTGGCACCAAGTAAGTATTTTAAAAAAATGATAAAATCTCTATACTCACCGGAAAAATTATTAATTGCCTTTGTTATGTACTATCACGTAAAAGTCTACCGACGGAATTCTACGTTTTTTTACGTTCATACCTATGAGTAATATGTGCTAAGACAATGATCGGGTTATGTATAGTTTACGCACCAATTATTACACAATAACAGTTTGTTGTGCGTGTACGCCTTCGGCTGTATAGTAAAATAGCAAATTACCACGTAGTTCAAATAAAATACTATACATTTACGTACACACAAAATTAGTGTTTCATTTTTTCGTCAAAAAACGATAATCTATTTATAATTTTTCCTCAGTTTTTACAAACTGACGAAAAATAAAAATGGCATTTGTTTTATTTATATTTACGATAAACATGAAAAAATAATTAAAAAAGCTGGAAAACGTATAAGTTGTATGCAAAATATCTGAGTAAAAGTAAAATGGCTAGTTTGTCACATGTATTTTATAGCACAGTTCGTAAACGCATAACTCGTGCACAATCCACACGTTTCCCGGAAATTTATATTATTAGATGTCATCGAAAACCTCGGGCACTTCAAATAGTTTAATGTCAAAGACTGCTGCCAATAACTGCGTGATGAGCCGAGGGAGGCTATTATTACTATCGACTCGTGACCAAGACACTATTCCAGTCGTATAATAATGATGGACGTTCTGATTCGACTGCCGCAGATGGGACGGCCTTATCGCGGCATACGTAATGTACACTTAAATGCGTATACGATATACGTGCTCACAATGTAATAAAAATATAATACGCGCGTATCGGTATAAATCCGGCGAATTTCTTCCTTTTCAACATCAAAGCTCAAAAGCTACGGGAAATAACGTGCGTATGGATACACGCGTCAGCGGATAAAATACGAGAGGGACAAAAAAAAAAAAAAATGTTGTACAATACGTGGTATAAATTCGTAAACGGATACCGGATACACGTTCGTTCGGTATTTACGTGCATACGAGCATTTGGGCATGGACGCGCGCGTACCGTGTTATTTTGCTCCGGTACAGCAAGTCCGAAATAACGTGAACACACGAGTATCCGTTTACCTGCGTGTACTGCGAGATGTAACCGCCACGGCCCATACGACGTGTTTCCGACGACGAGTTTCGAAATTCTCGAGTCCGTCCGTTACGTAACGAGTCGAGTGACGGACTCGTGTGTATTTCGATACGGTGACGTACGTGCGGGGCGCGCAAAAAACTCACGACGAGCGTATATTCTCCGAGCAAAAAGTATTGATCGTTCGGGATATAAAAAATACCCCGGAAGTCCCTGTTGGGATCTTGGACGTGACGGTGGCGTGCGAGTGTCTATACATCGTACATATATTTATACGTCAGTCCGTCGGTCGGCCGACACTTCACCCTGGGAATCGGTTGCATGATATATCCAAATCGTTTAAGTGATATTAATGGACTTCGTGGGAAAAACTGAATAAATAATAATGTAAATAAACAAAAACATCATCCGCTCGTTATCGTTACCCTTCGTACATTTATACACACGACGGCGGGACGACATTTGCATCATGCGACCATGTAAGTCCGGCGATCCGTAACTATGGACTATAAAAGTACCAACACACAAACATCGCATGTACGAGCAGAAAAATGAAAGCAAAAGTCAAGAGGATTTAATTTTTTTCCCCCAACGTGTTTTTCACAGAGTAAAATCATACCAAAATTAAAACCGATTTTTACCGATTTCGACGTTTTTATTTTTAACCGTTCGCAAATTATAGCAATTGAAAATAACGAATGGCTTGATATTTTTCACTAGTGCGAGAGCTTAAAAGTGCAAGAGATCCGTCTTGGTGACATTGGGTAGCCAGACAATTTTTTCTAGGCCAATCAGTATTTTAACATTAAACCTAGTTTTAATAACTCGGGGAACGTTATACCATGTGTTTGATTTTTATTGAATGAAATTCAATTTTATAATGTTATGTATGATCACACAGTACAGTATCTATTAGTGGAAGGTGTTAAAAACTGAAGACATCAATAATACCTAATGGTACATCCGAAGCAGAGTATTATAGTACACATTATAAATATTTCAGTTACTTTTATACTAAAATCAATTTAAAATATGATACTATATTATTATAATAACATTACAAATGTTCGCTAAGCTATATCATTTATGGCCATGGATAATGTATGAAGTCATTGCCATCACATATTATTTTTCGTTTAACGATGATAATGTACTATTATTACTGTAATGTTCCTGTTATTTAACATTTATGAAGATGTTGGTAAAAATGTTGGCATACGTGATTATTTAAAATAATTGTCCAACATAAAACTTTTGTTTTTTTTTAATATGATTCAAATGACCTCTTACCATACACTTAAAATTGTTTTATTTTCTTAGGTCTCAAAAACCTTTAAGTTGGCCCTGAAACGCCTTTAGAAATTTATAATTACAGCAAAATTCATTCACCATTTGGATAATCAAAGAAAATGTCTTATCATTATTTAGTTTTCAGTTTTTAGTGACAAAAATGCAATATATTTTTATATTTTTTTTTTTTTTAGAAGATAGTTTTATATAATCTATTATAGATCTTATAATATTTATTAGGACATATGCTATATCCCAATGGATTTTATTCTTGAAAATTATCTCTTGTCAAGTGTTAGTAAATAATACAAATTGTTTAAAAAACATTTTTGTTTTCCTTAAACCGATAAATTTGAATGAGATGTGGATGTAGTCATACTAGGATATTCAAAATTTTGACCAAGTGTCGAAGTATAAAAAACCTATGCTATAAACACTCCCAGTTTATATTAATAAAATAAAACTACTGAAATTAGAATTAAAATTAAAGCAAACATGTGACGGTGTTTATCGCATAGAATCACCTTAAAAATAGAGAGAAAATCTACATTTATGTGGGTGTATTGATGAGAGCTTTGGGGATCATATTATACGTGTACACGCCCAAACGCTAAATAATAATGCCCACACGTCGTGCAGAGGTGTATTCGTCAGTGGCATCACTTTGGTCACGTTTTGTTTATAAGCACCAATGTTGTTCATTTTATTTACTACATTCTATATAGTTATTGTCGAATTATGTACGTGAATATAGAAGACCTAAATCGTATCTTAGAAAGAAAAAAAATTCGAATTGCCATATGGTAAAAACAGTGATTTATTAATGTATATAAAAAAAAATTATTCGACGAGTTGGTTGTTGTTGATATGATTATTGATAAAACATTTTTTTTTTTTTAAATTGAAAATTTATAACTCACCGCGCCAAGCATTATTTAAATGCTATAATTAAATATAACAATTCAAAATTAATATAATTTTGTTGCATAGAAATACAATCTTGTTGGTATTTAAATTAATTCTTGTCTAATTTTATTCTTATTTTCATAGTTTTTAATAATATTTTTCGTAACTATGTCTGATAGATATTTATATACTTTTATATTTGTTTTAAAAATAATATTAAGTGAATAATTTGGAACGGTTTTAATTTTAGGGGATCCAAATTAATCAGACAATATACATTTTTTTTTTTTATAAACAACTAATAAATAAATAATACAAATCAATTGTTTATAAACTCATTATTTCGTTTTCAAAAAGTTTAATTTTTATTTTTCTGATATTTAAGAATAAAAACATTTTAACACCAACAAGACTATTTAGTGAAGAGAATTTAATTAAAATTAAAAACATAAATAAAAATTAAAAAAATACTGCAGCTATACTTTTAAAACGTTAGGGAGAATATAATTTTTTTACATGATATAAACGTTCAAGTCTTTTAAAACAGCGAGTACTACCTATAACGAAGGTACATATATTCGAAACTATAAAATAACAAGAAATTACGAACAAAACGAATATGCATTTAATTTATCAAACGTCGTATATAATTAAAATATCATCTACTAAGAATCTATATACTACAATTCTAATTATGCAAATATTTCTCCCTATCACGATACTAAATTATAATGGTATAATTTTTCATCAGATACATATACATATATATATACAAATGGTGGGAAGTGCAATATCCAATGGTGGGCGATTTCGTGTAAAGGATAAACTAATTTATAAAATCATAAATAAATAACTAATTCGGTTAATTAAGTAATTACAAGAACGTTATACTACAAGTTAATAGTATATAAATAATATTTAACATGGTAAAAAATATAAATTTTTAAGGTATCAAGTTTTATTTTTAAAAAGATTTTACTCGAGTTTTTATTAGTAACATGCATAACAAAAAATTACAGTGCTTTTTTAATTTTTAAATATTAATTAATGATTTTATCCAAAATCCATAATAATGAAGCATTTTCACTATACGATATATAAAGTTTTGTATGTGTTTGTGATCGTATATTTATATATACATATCATATGCGTACTATATCAATGTATAATGCGTTACCATGAAATTGTAATCGGCTTTGGTTTTCGATTATGTCGACAATATGTTACACTCGAATTTAAAATAATAATAATGAATAAATAAACATTGTGTACGAAGATATTCGTAGCATTTATCACTACAGTCGTCACAGTTATTATCTACATTTCGGGAAACGAAATCGAAATCGGAAGATCGAAAAAAGGCAACGACAGCAGTAATAGCCACAGCGGCTCCAGTGACTCCGGACGGAAACAGCATACGGCAAACGCGAGTACACCAGTTCCGCTTGCCATATGGACACCGAGTGATTTACACAAGACTACAACTCTGCGTTTGTGTGTGTGTGTGTGTAAGTGGGGGGGAGGGAATTTAATTGACAACCCCAAAACGATATAGGAGTGACAACATATTGTCCAAAAAAATTAACTTTCCTATATTATATTATATATGACAACAGTAAATAAACTTATTTTGCATAAATTCAAGTAACCCTTCCTTCCTTTCTATCACTGATGTAATAAATTTGAGTAAAAAATGTGGTTAAAATTAATTTTATCAATACATTTGTTTTACTCGGTCATTGTTGACGGAAATATTGTGTCGAGGGAAATGGGTATTATGTAAAAACCATGTGCGTATTTTCATAAACGACTAACGAGGGCAATGGATCTGTTGTGTGCGTGTATGAAAGCACTATACGTCGTCTCAAGTGACTTTAAAGTGGCGTAGAGTTTGTTATCTGGAAAATATTGAAGATGTGGGTACCGAATAGCGCCCATCGAAGCCTAAATTATATTATTTGATGAATTATATTTTTTACTGTGAAGTCATGTATCCATCGGCAACGGCAATGATTTATAATCGACAGCGTATGTTACGATATCTTTACAGTACTATAACTTAGGGTGCACCGATCACCGCATGGTTTATGCATACAGTTATTGAAAACGTCGACCCCCCTTACATGCCCCACTATATGTCTCGGAATTCCACTCGAAAGGGTTAGCACGAGGAAACCAGTTCTGCAGTTGTATTGCAGCAACAGCGGTGGCGGCGGTGGCGGTGTTCTCAACTCCACCCGCCCTACAGCACAGTAATAGGTTTTCGCGGCTATTGCGGTCGTGCAATTTTCCACGGTCGGCACAGCGGCGGGTACATAGGCACATGCGCACACACACACACACACACATACACGTGTAATATTATAATTTTACGTATATATGGGCCACCGAATCCGAGTTCGACTGTTACTTGGTTGACGTAATTGTCTATAACAAATGTGTTTATTGCAGGTTTTGCGTGTACATTACGTTTGGTAAATGCAACTAATAGGCGTATGATTGTTATTACCCACTGCATATCGTGTACCTAAATGTATACGTAAATAGGTAGAGCTGCACGAGTATTGGATATTTAGTTTAAACGTTTCAACATGGCCGAGATGGGGATGTGATAGGTCAAATATGCTCGCACGACTTTCGTCCCTCGTCATCCTAGAAATGCAGCCTAGTAGCAAGCTGTAAACTGGAAACACGTCTTTTTTTTTCACGGTGCCTACAATTTAAGTTATAGTTTTGGAGGGAGTCTTGTTAGCACACATACGCACACACACGCCGAAATTCCGTCAGACAACGCATCCGCCGCTGTTGGCAACCAACCCGAGGGTGATCAGCTGTTCGCAGAGAGCAGCTGCCCCTCAGATAAACACATGTTGCCGCATTTCTCGCGTTTGTGCGTGCGTGCATGTCTTACAAAACTTCGGCTCGACAAAGGAATAATAATAACGTAACAATATTTATACGACTATAGACAAGTTTTTATTCTTTCGCCACGAACCAACTTTGCATAAATACGCGGTTCAAACCATCCTGACTAGATCTTTAAAATCCGACTGTTCGTTATTCGAATAGCACTGGTTAGCTTCATATGCGTCGTTTTTTTTTTTTTTTTTTTGGCAACCACTGGTTGTATATTTGAATAGCGTATCTGGCGGACCGTGAACGACCGGTAATTAGCACCGCGGTGTGATCGCGCGTGCGTTTGGTGTACGCGGCTGCGTCGAGTAGGTACAACACACAACGATGACGTTACGCGTTGTTGTGACACCCACACCTATATACTTTAACCTAAAACCGTAGGTCTCGACCGAGAGTCTTGCATATAAAATTAGTTTTTACCTGAAAATAAAAAAACGAGTGGCACACCTGCGCGAAACTTACGCAATATCGCTGCTACCCGGGATTGGATGCACTAATGCGTGCAGCATACTCTATTTGTTATAAAGTATAATTTTTTTGTAATAGAGGAAAGTTTGAAGAAAAAAATATAAGCCGAATTACGCGATTAGTTCGGTTAGTTCACGTCAACGTCAGTGGTTTGCCATGTGCGACAGTTTTTAACAAAAATATTTGTGCATTAAACGCTCAATACTTAGGTACTGTCAGGTATTTGCTATTTATTAGACAGAACGGCGTATTTATTGAAACATCGTGTTGGTTTGCGTGTTCGTCAGAAATTTTACTAGTAATCGTTAAGCATGGGCATCCCCAGATGAAGCACTTACCCCCCCTAAAATTTCAAATTTGTTTTCAAAAATTTTATAATATATAATAATAATACTTAGTTTTAATAATTTATTGTAGTTATGACGAAACATAATATTTTAGAAATAAAATTTATTATAATAATATCTGATTGTAATAATGACGAAACATAATAATGCACTATAAATAAAATATAAGTATAAAATGTATAAAAAATATTCTCACCTATTTTTTAAATTAATTTTGCCCACACCCTCTAGAAAAATGTCTGGAGACGCTCGTATCGTTAATAATCGTAAATTATTTATTGAATAGTGTTATTTCGCATGACGTAAAATGTCAAATAAACTTCGCGCAAACGATGACGTCGGCTTCGTCACGATAACGCGCATGTTATCAGCAGTAGTATCAAGAGCGGGGAGTAGGTCATCTCGGATATAATTCAATTATAATGGAAAAGTACTTCTGCAGATTACAGGTACACCTATTAACTGATACGGTAGGTGCCTCATCCCAACTGCGAAGCGTGTATGTTAGCGTATTTAATTTCGAAAAGTGAATCCACAAACTCATTTTCAAACACTTATATGAAATTTAGTACAATATAATACTGGTTTTGTATTTATTTATAGCATTTATGAATGGTTTGTACAATATATGAATAAGTTAAATCACTGAAAAATACGATATTTAACCACGATGATGGGACTTTTGAAACGATACTTAGGTGTGGTGTCATGCGAGTGTAATGAATGAAAGAGAGAGAGAGAGAGACTTATAGGTAGAATCGCTTACATTATTTTGTTACCGTTCGAAAATTGTGGCGGGGTTCAGCGGAGGATATGCGCATCGTCTACATAATATAAACAGTCATTCGTGTCCTCGTTCAGAGCAATTATCACATATACGCCACCGTGTATATACATATATATATATATACACGACAACGACGGGCCAAGCCCTAACAAACACATTGTTTTTTTTTTTTTTTTTTCATTTGTGTGTATACGTTCGCCAGTGTATTTACGTAATGTATACATACACGCACGCAACTTGTTGTAAGCTCTGCACACAAACGAGCTGGATGTACTGAGCACAATACGATATAATATAATATAATATAATATTATGTGGTGCGTATGATATTCGGTTGTTAGGATGACGGCATGATGGAACAGCCGAGTAAAGGATTACGGCTAGCGTACATCCGTCGAAATGTGATATTATAATAAAAAACGTTCTCACGGTGGACACGCAGACGCCCTCAACTCAAATTCTCGATTTGTATTACGAATTTTTGTTCGACAATAAAATGAAACGTTATACGCGTATTTCTGTACACATGTCGTATTCGATTCACTGTTTATTGTCAGGTTAGTATATGAGTAGCGTCCGATAACAATAAAAACGTCGTCGGGATTTCAACATCCCGAAAGGATTTTGAAATATCAATTAAAATATTAATCGTACGTGCGCTACGTAATAATAGTTACCTCTTCCTCGCCGGGCCCGATGGAATCGATGTTGTTGCACATACCGGGTACGACGACGGATTGGCCGCCGTCGCCCACCGCGACCGCAGTGTTCGCGGCGCCCTGTGCGGCCTGCTGCTGCTGCTGCTGCTGTTGCTGCTGGGCCAGTGGTGGTGTATGGCCTGTGGGCGGCATGTTCATCGCTGCGGCTGCGGCTGCGGCTGCGGCGGCCGTGGCGGCGTCCAGTCTGAGCTTCTTGAGGGTGGCAGCGGCGGCGGCGGCCTCCGGTCCGTTGTACACAGCACCTCGGGCCCTCTTCAACCCGCCAACGGCGACGGCCTCCACGATTCAACCGGGTGGGTGTAACGCTGCGCGACGACCACTTTCAGCGCCAACATGGGGGCACCACTGGGGGCCGGGACGGGTTCCTGCTGCTCGGCGACGTCGTTGCGTTCACACGGTTTTTGGTGGCGACGACGGGTCTGGTCTTAGCTGCGACGGATAGGGTGGGGCGGGAGTGGGCAGGGACGGCGGAACCGGTAGCGACGGGTTGCAGTGTTTACAGTTGTTGTAGGTACACGCGCGCACCGGCAAGTAAAGTAAAAATAAGGATCGACGTTGTTCCGTTGAGACTCGATCGTTTTATCCGGCAAACAATAATATTGAAAAATTTAAACGAAAACTGGAATCGGACACTGTGGGTGGGTGTGTTTGTGTGTGTAAAGGTAGGTAGGTAGGAGGGTATGTGTGGTGAGGTGGTGGTGGTGGTGTGTGTTCAGTGTGTAAAAGGTAAAAATGTCGCGGTGTGTGCGTGTGATCGCGGAACGTACGACTGCCGCCGTGTCGGAATTGCGTCTGACGAGAACGCCGAGGGCCGAGCTGTGGTAGCGGCGGCGCGATGACGGCGCGCGTTGGTGCGCTCCGGCGGCGGCGGTGGCGACGACGACGACGGCGACGGCGGCGGCGGTGACGACGACGACGACGACGACGACCGAACACGACCGGCGCCGAACCGACCGGAACAGGAAGCCGGGTGGTGGGCGAAGGGCGTGCGGCCGGCCGTGTGTAACCCCACCGTCTTCACCGGCGACGACGACGACGACGACGATTTCATTGTTTTCCACGGCGGCGGCGCGGCGGCGGCGACGGAGTGCGTGTGTGTAACGCACAGAAACGAGAGAGAAAAAAAATCGCATTCTGGGCGGCAGTGACGGCGGCGGGCCGTGTGATGATGCTGAGGCGACGCGATACTACTACTACGGCGGCGGCGGCGGCACGTTGCACAGCTGATGGACCGTTAAAATAGTAATAACAACAATAACCCGTCGGTGCGCGTTTGTACGCGGTATTGTGTCGTCTCCAGTCCCGCGGGTTTCTCCCCGACTGGCCCAGTGTACCCGTGTACGGCCCCAAAAGCCGTCCGTCCGCGTCTGTGCTCCAAACCGCCACCGCGGTTATCCCATGAAAACCGTACGGTAACTCACGTACGTGCAGACGGGACGGCTGCACACGTTACCGTACCGTACCGCAATACCACAGTATCGGTACAAATATCCATTGATAATATTACACCATGCCGGTTGCCTTCAATTCGCTATAAATTCCTGTCTTCCAAACAATGATCGTATCGGTCTTATTGATCGTCGCATCGGAAAACCATGATCACAGCGATGATCGGCGCAACTATTGTTGTAACATATGTATCGTATAATTAGTATTTTGTCGATAAGATAAAATAAATGTTCGAACAACTGACTTATTGGTATGACACGGGATTAATTTTATTGATCTCGTTAATTTAGGACATTTCACTTCTCCGGTCACTAATCACAGATAATCGGGACGGGAGACCGGTTATATGTTACCATCAAATTGATGTTCAATGTACGATAAGAGTGCCAATATTCAGAACACTTTTCCGTGCAAGAATTATTTTATTCACTGTTAAATAGATTAGTAGGGTTTCCACATTAACAGCCTTAATAGCTAGTTACACCATTCGTTAAGAGTGTACGAACATCAAAACATTAATCGAAAAGAGTAGAGCGTGAAGCTGTTTAAAAATTTAAATGTAATAATGTAGAGAAAACGATTGAGTGCTGCAAAATATCAGAAAGAACTTCATATTTCTACGTGATAAATAATATAAAATCAAGGAAGCTTATTTTTGGCATATGTTGAGGAGGGGGGGGTGATGACCGAAGGAAGACTTATAACTCAGAGGTGTATATTAAATATTCTTACGGGAGGGGGAAGTTTTATTATATATATATCGTTTTTACATCAATATCAATCGTCTATTTTTATATCTTCTCGAACGAAAAATTGATGTTTTTGTGATTCCATCATAATTGACAAATACTACATATTGTACACTCGTTAAGATATTCAACATGTGCATATTTTTCATTCTAATAATTTCAAAACTAGATTTTTTTTTTTTTTAATCCTTAGAAGGAAATAATCATGAATCTACCTATCTCCCATTTGTACGCCACTGCTAAAACTGGCTAGCTGCAAAATCTAAGAGAATGGTTCCAACTCAACACCGAGGAACTATTCAATATAACTATTCAATGTGGTTAAAAACAAATACCACACAGCCATGATGATATCTAACCTTCGATAGATGAGGAATATTAAGTAGTTTCTATTCATAGCGAGGGTATGCAATCTTAGAGTTTAAGTCATATAATTATAAGTCGAATCGTGAGGTACATATCGGTGAATGGGAGATTCCTGAGACTAAGTCTACAAATCTCAACATTTTCATTGTATACGTCAAAGTTGATCTGAGTCAATACATGTTAAAAATGAAGATTTAATATTCGTAATTGAAATGAAAATACGTTGCAAACATAGCAATAAAACTTGCTTCGACCCCGGGAATAAAATTTTATGTACTCAGACAATATTTATATTTTTTTTAATCTTACCAAAAAAATTTCAAAATATTTAGTCAAAAATATTTTAAGGATAAGCAATTATATTTTTTTAGTGTTAATTCCTTTTATATAAAATATAAAAAGTTTATTTTCATTCTTTCAAAAGTAATATATGATTTTATCAGATGTAATTTTCCGTTCACCTACTAACCTAGATATATCTATAATAAACACGAGTGCCCAGAAATGTACAACCACATTATCCTTTTAATAAGTCGTGAAAACTTTTGCCATTTTTTAATTAACTACGTATATTTTAAAAAGTCAAATTGTAAGTTTATCTAGACATATTTTAAGTATGCAATATATTATAATAATCATTACGTGAAATTAAAAAAAAAATATTATTGCTTAAAACGCAACTGCCATAAAATACAAGTATATTATTTTATACACGAATACGATTTGCATTTATGGAAAATAATAATTATTTATGAAATTTTAAATAGCGAGCACCGGAGTGAATACTAAGTATAAAAAGTACGGTTTCCCGTAAAAATAATTATAAACTTTTTTTTAAAAATATTATTTAAGGGCAGTACTTAATAATTCACACACCAATTGAACCGATTAAAAACATTAAATTATATGATATTTAAATCCATTGCGGTGATGAAAATGAAAATTAATTTTTTTTAAATAATAATGGGATGAAGTATGCATACCTAATAAGATTTCAAAAATAGTTTCGTTAATAGTTCTCACTAAGTTAGTTAATAGACCAAATTTTATCTTGCATTGAGATGCTTGACCGTAGAGTTTAGAAATAATTAGTACATGATAATAATAATAGTGCTTATCGAGTTGATTATTTTGTTTTGCAAATTAATTCCATTTCTCCAATAGTTTCGTGTATCGTTTTTATTATACCAAAAAATACTTAGGAAAATATAAAATATATACATACGAATGTAAAATGATAAACTAGGAACATACTCAAACTAAAATGTTGTTCGGTGTATGCCTACATAACGGTGAATTATTATGATTTCAACATTTGAATTTCGACGTAGTCGAGTAAACAATCATTTGAAACAATTGCCGTTTGAGTATCCCCTTAACATTTTTATTTGTCTACCGCGGATGTCGTACGGTCGGTAATATTTTTACTTGGAGTCTTCTTACAATATCCAAAATAAATCTTTTGGCATCATACTTAATATATTATGTATAACTGTACTAACACATATAATATGCTTGTTCTAATCGTAAAAATTCCGTAAAAACAAAACTCATTTTTCGTATACGAGTCCATAATTATGTAACATTATACAAAATAAAAAAAAATTGTAAATTATTTAATTATTTACGTGATAATGAGTTATAAACTGTCAGAATCCTTATCAATTCACATTAATATTTAGTTATAATAAGTTTTTGAACAAAATGGGATTATTATCATTGTTTTCAACCGTAGTATAAATATAACTAGATAACAGATTTAACAAAATACTCGCATTCTGAACCAGTGTCAGCATTTTGATCTAACATTTCCACGGATAAAGTTGAACATTTTATGAAGTATACAAAAGCGTCTAAATATTTATATTTTTTAAAAAATATTCAAGCGAGTTGAGAGACGAAATTTGGCAATTAAAATATGTTGCATTTTATGAGCATTTTCAAATTAAATATAATCACCATTCTGAGTTTAAGAACTAAACGATGTTCTATCAAAGATATCACATATATATGTTATAAGTAGATATAATATACGCATAGCATAAAATCTTGTCTATCAATTGAATATTCCACGCTTTAGGAATATTTATTAACTGGAAAACTAATTACTTTTTAACCATCGCTCTATTTAGATGATAAGTGGCTTTTAAGTATGCTACCAATTAACGGTGTAGCGAGCGAAATTATATGATAATAAATGGTTCAATATACTATAAAAATGAATATTGTTGAAAGTATCAATAAGTGCTTCGTAGAGTGAAGACAAAATAAGTTATAGATATATTAAATTCAGATTACAACACCCTATTGATAGCTAGCTGATGAACATAAAAGAAAAACAAAAAATGCTTAGTATAAAAATGTTGAATACGAATTACCCGTACAAATTATTCGACGCAAGAATTATACGTAAACAGACAAACCATAATGGTTCATGTTCTATATTTTATTTTTACAATACAAAAATTAACCATTCAGCTGGTCGTATTAAGACGATTGCAATAGACTTTCCCCTTGTGGCAATAATGTCGATAGCAATAATAGTTGTATTCGTTTCACCCCTGTTTATAACGTAACGATCAAACATCCATACAGTGTAACCAACGACAACGAGCTATTATTAATAAATATTTTTATTCCTTCATTTTTTTGGCGTAGTTTCAGTTCTACAATATATTTTATGGCCCTTTTCTTTTTACATTATAAATTATATTGAAAACATATTTAAGTGTACAAATCTTCTCAGATACATTTAAAATCTTTTAGATCCAGAAACGCTCTTCAGTTTAATGATAAAATGTCATCGATTTTATAGAGGTATGTAATTCTGTATTGGGTATCAAAAATAAAAAATCAAGGTACATTCAACATTTTTCTAAATCAATTATTATTACAAATCAATGATCTAGGAAAACGAAAAACAGAATTCTGACTAAATCAATAATAGTATTATACTTTTCGAAAAATTAGATGTTATTATTAGTAGTAGACTGTCTATAGGTATCTAGTTTATTTTATAAAAAGTAGCTAAAAATCATAAGCTCACATACAAAAGTGTTCTATTATTATTATTATTATTATTATTATTATTATTATTATTATTATTATTGTATAGTATTATATAAATCAGTGATTTTGTTTTATTTTTAATTATTTTCTTATTAAACTTATTTGAATTTTAATAATAAGTTTTATCGTTTAGATGTATACATAAACCTCGTTTTGAACAAAAGAAGTTCAGTCTGTATATATTATAAATATAAACATTCATAATGCTATAATCATTCGTCAGTATTCCAAATTATTTCATCCATTTCAATTTTATTTTTTTAATATTCTCATAATCTGCGCGCTGGAACTTGAAACTTAACATACTGGGTAAGTCGTGTTAGTTTGTATTCCATTTATCTTTCTTGTACCCCTAGTAAATTTGGTGTGGACGGTCAGCAAATTGTCAATCCGTATTATTATTATTGCACAGTAATGTTTTGACTAATTTGCACAGAGGACCATACTTCTACACCGTTTCTTTGTACTTAACTATGAGTTTATACTTAACAAGTTCACTTGTTCTAGAATCCCTTCTTTGTCATTGTTGTTAACGCAAGAAGTACCTGTTCAGCGCATTACGTTATACTATACTATACTCGCATTTTTATATTAGTAAATATACTTATACATAAGAATATGTAAATGCATGTGTATATACTAGTCGTTAGTTTTGTAAATTATAAGGATTCGTTCTAGGTCAAGGCTTTTAGGTTGCATCCAGTATTGCAATATATGCACGTTTCGACTAAATCGACTTTAGAATACAATTTCCCTAAGGAAAATTTGAACTGAAAACCTATTTTATTTTTAATTTTAATTCTGAGGACATAATTAGTTAAAATTGATTTTTTTTTTTTAATTTTTGTATTACTAAGTATATTAATAATAAGAAAATAAGAAAAATGTATGAAAATTACAACTACATGTACCTTATAGATTCTTCTATCATGTGAACTAATAACTATCAGTTTGTTTTATAAAATTTAATTCGTTTCACTGTGTTCTTTCAATGTTTATATTTAAACTTTAAAATGTAACTATATGGACAAGAAGATCGTATTTTAAAATAATATTTTTTTTTATAATATGGTATATTTAAGCATGAATTCATTTTATACGTTTGATTTTACATGATATTTGCGTTTTATATACGTTTAGAAACGTTCAACAAAAATTAGGTTTATTGATTTTAGAGTTATAGAATTGTTCGTTTAACGTTATTTTCATAATTACGTCTACAAAGTCCAATGGTTTTTTCATACTTTTACTATATTTAATTTTTACTATAGTTCAAGTAACCAAAAAATATATATCTAGATTATATGTACGATACTTATATGTTAGAGAATAAATATGTTTAGCGAAAGTTATACTTGTCAAACTTAATCAACACGTACCTTAGATGTTGTTTTACATGGTAATTTTATATATTTTCAAAAACTATATACTTTTGAGTAGTTGTTGCTTAGCATTAGCTACGATATAGAATAAAGTGTCATATTAACACCAAATATATTTTAAACTTAAAATAATTCATTAAGTATTAAGTTATTTTTTAAAATCTGAAATATTATTACTGTATTGTAATATTCTTTTAAAGATACAAACAGAAAAAAAATAGAAAAATATAGTCACAATATTTAAGAACCTATGCTAAAGCATAAGGATTATAAATTTCATTAATTTTTATTATTTTTTTCAACGAGGAAAGATAGTACCGTACAGATTTTCCGCTTATGTGTTATTTTACTGTGCCCGAGAAAACCCGTTTAGGGCCATTAAATGTCTACGAGCTTAAATAGAGTCATAAATTAAATGGCTACTGGGTTTATTGAAAAGTAGACACGTATTTGGTCATTTACTATTTAAAAGAATTTGTTTTTGAAAATTAATTACAATTTTTAAGCAAACTGTATAATATTATAAAACGAAATAATTAAATAAATAATAAACAACTCTATACAACTAATAAAATATTGGCTTTTTTTATACAATTAAAAATAATAATAATATTATTTCTTATAATTATATAGCTCATAGATTCTGTACATTTTCAAATATTTAAAACTACTGTATACTTACCTATATTTAATTTTAGGAAAAGAGTAATTATGTAGTATGCATCTCTTAGTTAACTTAAATATTTTACTACTTTATTTTTTCGTGATGATTTTTCATCATTTAATTATAAGTACAATTTAACTTACTAATACATAAAAAAAAAAAAAAGAGAAAAGTTAGTCGAGCGTCCAACAAATCCTATTGATTTTCTAATAAAAATGTTTTATAAATTTAAAAAATAATATTAAAATTTATAATGTACTTAAATTGCTTGTACCTAAATGTGATAAATAATTATATGTACATTTAATTCATAATATTTAAAAAAAACTTAAATTAAGTAAAACAAAAATGATTAAAATTATACAGACACAAAATATCAAGTTTATGTTGTCTTTGTTATTAGCAATTTATTGAAAAATTATTCGTCTTGAAATCGCATACGTCGTTTAATAAGAAACTCAACTACAAGTTGTTATATTTCTTATGTATATATAGAATTCGCGTTAAAATAAAATACTAAAATTAATGTAATTTAAATATATATTGAATATTGTTATATATTGTTATTGAAATTTAAGTAATTTGATATTATAAAAAAAACAAATTAAACAGTAGTTATAATAAAAACTAAATGAAGAATTACAATATTTTTAAAAGTAATTTTATTGTAAATGTATTAAATATTTTTCATAACGTATATTCAACTATATAATATTTGTATGTTTAACAATACAATATTTGCATATTAAATAACTCTCAACTTTAAGTAAATACAGTTTTACAATGCAACTTATATTTGTTTGCCATTTTTGACATTTTTGGATTTTATTATGTGATTATTATTACTTTTTTTTCGAAAAAATAATTTAATTCCTCTTAAGTTTACACAAGTGAAATATTAAGATTTGTTTTAAAATACTTCCGGTCATCCGTTTGATGGCAAATCGATAAAGCACATTAGTTTGCTCTAATCGAGACACTAAAGGTCTTACGTTAGTTATTAAACATTCAAAATGTATGAAATTACTTTGACCTATTCAATTCAGTAGAAAAAAATAATAATCATTCTTGTGCTTTTAAGCCCTCGACTTATTTCTACTTGGACATTACCTAAAAAAAAAGTATTGATTTCTATTCTTAATACAATATTATTCTTTCTTATAAGAAATTTTTTTTATTTATTTATGAGCATTAAATTAGATAATTAAACAATTGCTATGCGTCCAATAATTTATGACATGAAATGTTGTTCATTTTAATAAGTATTAAATAAGATATCAAAATAGCAAATAAAAATTGTTAGTGATTTGTTGTGTCAATTTACAAAAACAATCGTTCATAATATTAGCAGTTTTTTTTTATATTTTTATCTTAAAATTGTAAGTATATTAATTAATTGCAATTATTTATAGAAACTCATTCACAAAATAGAAACATATCTACCAGAAAATAAGTATTTAATAAGATATTTTCTGGTATGTATGTTTCTATTTTGTGAATGAGTTCCTATAAATAATTGCAATTAATTAATATACTTACATTTTTAAGGTAAAAATATAAAAAAAAAAACTGCAAATATTATGAACGATTGTTTTTGTAAATTGACACAACAAATCACTAACAATTTTTCTTTGCACTTTTGATTTATTGCACGATTTTTAATTCAAACAATAAAATAATATTTTATTAATAATTAAGGCTTTTATTAATAATAATTGTCTTGTATAAAAGTAATTTTTTAATTTAATAATTTTATATATTATAAACAATTAGGGTGGCCGACCCCAAATAGTTGGAAGGAAGGCGAGGCAAAAGAAGAAGAAGAAGAATATATTATATAAAATGATTAAATTAAAAAACTACTTTTATACAAGACAATTATTGACTTTATTTAATTTATTTATTTTGAAAGATTTTCGGTTCAGTATTGCAGCCTTAATTAACCAGCAATTAAATATTAAATATTATTTAATATTATTATATTAATATTTAATATTTATTATTGATACCGAATCGCTCTATCTTGCCATATATTATATGCCTAGTTTTGTACGAGTATTTAATGTTGTATTATTTGTTATTCGCATTCAGTGTTGGGAATAGATGACTAATAATTTATCTAGATAAGATAAAGATGACTATACTAATTCTTATCTAGATATAGATAAAGATAGTTATACTAAATTTCATCTAGATAAAGATAAAAATAAGTACATTTTTATCTAGATAAATATGAGATAATTTTATGTTTGATTTTGAAAATATTCAGGATATTACAGCCTACAGATATTAGGTACAAAATTCATAATTAAAAACTTTTAAAATAAATATCATTTTTAAACTCATTTCAAACATTAATAAACATTAAATATAAAATAATTTTTTTAAAATAAACTTCATAAGAAGATGACAAATCATTCTCTAACTTAATAATAAAAAAAAATCTTAGATTTGAAAAATAAAATAACAATACATTTCTTTTTCTGTCTTTTTTTTTTAACAAATTTCAAACATTTTGAAAATAAACATATAATATAAAGAGTTATTATTTTAAAATAAACTTCATAAGAAGATTGTCATCTTGTCAGTTATTATCTGTGTAATAGGTATATGATGTACAGAAAAATGTAAAAATGAAAATATAAAAACATTTTAAATTTTCAAATTTTATTTTATTCCATTTAAATAAATTATCTAGATTGGTACTCATAGATAACAAGATTTTTATCTAGATGAAGATAAAGATAACTGAGTATAAATTTATCTAAATAAGATAAAATATAAATAATTTTTATCTAGATAACTTATCTAGATACATTTATCTAGATATTTCCCAACACTGTTCGCATTGCATATGCGTGTAGATTTTTTAATAATCGACATATAATTAATTTAAAAAAATGCAGTTGGCTATACAATATATATATAGTAAATTAAATATGTATAAATAATTATAAGGATTATAGAATTATTTACGAAAAGGGTAATATATTAGTTAGATGAATCGAAAACAAACCTTTAGTTGGACAAATATTTGTATTTCATATAGATGCGTCGTATTTTATTTTATCATCATATTAATACCGTTCAAGTAAATTATATGACCAGATGATATGATAGAATTGATTTTTCAACATACAATTTGGAAAAATTAAAAATGTTTGTAATTGACTTGAATATCTTGTGCTCGACCGACATTTTGGTTTAAGAGAATACAAGTTGAAATTTTATATTTAATTTTAGAAAAATAAAAAAGTGATCATAACGTACTGCAACTACTTGGAATTTAAGGTTCAATTCACGTAAATATTCTATTTTAGAAATGGTCTAGACGGAATCCACGGGGACCAATAAAAATATTTTTCTTTCACTGACTTATGTTTTATTAGGGTAAATTTATGGTTTATATCTTTTGTCAGGACCAGGAAATTGGTCCATTTTGAATCTAGTTATGCCTTACATAACTTCTACTGTTTAATACATCTTTAGAAAATGCCCATATTTTAAACGATTTACATTATATTCATGATATATTATAGAATTGATCTTATTAACGATTACGTTGTGTGAATTTAAAATCAAGTTCCGTTTTCCATAAGTTTTACGGATAAATCAATTTAAAAAAATTCCGATTATTCCACATTTTTCTCGACAGTTTGTGATCAATTTTTATCTGTCTTCGTTTTATTGAAAATAAATTTGACTTCGGTTGCTGTGAAAGAGATTGATGTATACGAATGTTGTGTTTTGTATAAGTTCCGCAGCATCAAAATAAGCTCGGCGCTACTGCTTAAACACATTTGTATTCTTATACGATACCATGGGTGATAAAAGACTACATTCACCAGGTTGACTTGGTTTGTGGTTTTGGTTTTGAGGTGCCGCGGTGAAAATAAAATACCGTTGTTGACATGACGAGGTACAAAATGTGCCGCGCGAAATAAATGCACCTCCGTCAAACGTGTGATTGATGAAATCCGATCGAAAGATGTGTATACTGCGTATACCTGCCACAAGAATAGATTTACACTACGCACGGTACCGTATTTTTTTGTAATCGAGTGGCAGCGTGCATACTGTATCGCTCTGTGCGCACAAGTGTATGTACCTGTATACCAATGATCTGTGGTGTATTTAAGAATTTCTGGATAAGGGCAACATATATTTTACCACTACACACTCACCCCCCCCCCCCCAAAAAAAACTTTCAATATTATTATTACTGAACGATTCCTGTGCAATATAAATCATACATTACGTACACGTTACATAAGATATATAATTAATGTAGAAACAATTTGATAATATTTTTCGGAAAAATTGCCTGGTTTGCACTCACTGCATTTGAATATGTTCTGATGATACACCGACTATATGCTCGAGAGATCAATCGAATTATCGGAGAAAAAATTCTTTCTTATGTCATGTCTTTGCGTATAGAAATACATATTTTTCTAATAGAAAAAATTACTCGTAGAATGAAAAATGTAATGATAATGTAGGGATAGCCAAATTGGCTTTTTAAGTGACATTTTTGAACAGTGAAATATGTTAAATGTTGAACCGCAGTTAAAAAAAAAATCGGACAATGATTGATATTGGTTCGAAAATATGATTTAAATTACTAAGATTAATTGATTTTTATTTTTATTTTATCGTAGTCACGAATAGTTTAATTTTAAATTTTAGGACGACGTTCCTAGATGTTTGAGAATCATTGGTTTATAGTTAAGTGTATAACCTATGAAATAGATATTTGTCATTCCTTTAAAGTTTTAAAAATTTACCGCTCTGGGCAACAGGACCTATAGTTCCAACACAAATGTCTATAATGGAGACCGATTGAGAAATTACCAAAATAATGAACAATAGTTTTGAGATATTTGTTTTAAAAAATATTAAAGTGATTTATTATAATAAAAAATTATATAGTTCTAAACAATTATAATACTTAATATACCTTACGTATCTTTATATATCTTCCTTTTATATCTTCAAACATATAATAAGGAAATATATCTCATTCAATAATGTTATAAAAACTGTAGTATAACTATTTTTCCCCTACAAATAACACTTATGAAAGAACAAAATAAATTTAGTGTAATGGCTAAAACAATGACTAAGATAATATCATAGTACATATGTGATAGATAATGTTCAAGTGATATCGCGTTTTATCGACTACTTATAATATTACCTATGTTTACCATATATATATGGTATAAACAATATAATTTATTGTATTGACTTTTTCACGTAAAATTAAAATAAATGAAATAGTGATTACATCTTGATTAACTCTGAATAGAACACTCTCCCTACACGTTGCATTAAAGCGAATGTCGTTAATTTTTTTCATTATTTATTTGTCCTCGAGTGCATATTTTACAATGCATTTACGTGTCCATAACTCTGTGCAATATAATTTTAAACGTAGGCAGTAGGCAAATTCTTATTTTATGGCTATAAAAATTATTTATTTTTAACGAGAAAGCGTTTTGTTAGATACACAATATTATACTACATAAACGAAATACGCTTGAATAGCTTTAATTTATTAACATACAATATATATATATATATACATATGTATTGTATTTAATTATATTTTATGCATTTATTAACAAAATCTTAATTGCTTAAATCTTTATTATAAAACATTTTATCATTTAGTTTGACCTATTTAATATTGTATTTATTTTATACGGTATTTCATTAGTATGAAACTTAACTATAGTTTGAAGCGGAATTTTTTTACGAACAATAAGATTAACGTACATTAAAAATGTCAACATTTAGAAAAACATACTTTTTTTTGGTGTTAAGTTTTAATTTTTTAAGTTAACTTTAACTTTTATAATCAAAATAATTAAAAAAAAAAAATCGATAATAAGAGATAGGCCGGTTTACTGAGTTAATGAAAAAATCTTAGTGAATTGATATTTTAGCATATTGGTATTATCATGGAATCTAGATATACATTATTTTTAAATAAATTAATATTATTTAAAATATTAGCTTACTTCTTTTAAAAGTATTTTAATATAATGGACATAGATGAACAATAATGTGTTTTATGTACAATACTATGAACTATTTAATGAACATAGATGTATAATAATTATTATATCTTTGTTATAAAAAGTTCCTATAAAACAAAAACCAATAAAAAATATTGCAACACTAGTTATTAGAAATATTTTGTTTGAATAGAATAAAGTTAATTCTTATAAATTAATAAAATATTAAAAATTGGCAATCATGTTGCTCGATTAAGCATCTTCTTGGACAGTTACTTGTTTCCCAGGCTGTCCGCATTAACTGCACAATAATAAAAATAATGAACTATGTTGTTCAATCCATAACCAAAAGAAATTTACGTAATAATTAGACGAATAAATAATTCACATGTTGTGGGTTACCATAGTGTTATCAACATTACAAGTGGCCACATTTAATAATAACGTACATATTTATGAAAGGTCACTAAAACGTTGTATTTGTAATCAACCATATGCATAATATATAATGTATGTACGTTCAACGTGGATTCCACTTTTCAAAGCAATCAATGCATAAGTACCTGCTACTGCTAAGTGTTATGTGAAAGCTCAATGTGGTCCTTTGATGAGAAAATACGACGGTTGGATTACTAAAAAACTTTTACATCTTATAAATAATATACATACTACGCTTATAAAACTTTTTTGCGACTTTCCAGTAAATTTGTTTTTTTACAATAAAAAAAAAAGTTATTGAAAATGTTGTAATATATTTTCAAGCTTAAGTGTAATAATTAAAATTTTAATCAATGAAGTGTAGCAAATACAGTGGACTTTCATGATTTTTATCGTTTTACCATAAATGTAACACTCAAAAGCTCCTAAAAGAATTTTTTGAAGTTAACCTACATTTTTTTTCATAGATCAGTAATAGATATGTATGAAGAACTTTACATTTCAAGATTTTTTTTTAACCAAAATTATTTATAGTTATTAAGTTATATCGACATTTAAAAAAAAAAAATCTAAGAAAACCTATATATTTCAATCCTTTATAAATAGTTCAAAAATCTTTTAAAAATTAACGGTAATATAACCGTATATAAGCATTCAGTGAAAATTCAAGTCGCTAGAAACATTTTTTTTTTGAGTAAATAGAAAAACGTAAAATTAATTTTATCAAAAACTCGTACACACTCGTACACCATGTATCTTATAAGGATTGGGAAATTCATAAAATACCTTTAAAAGTACCAACTGTAACTCATTTTCTATATTTTACTTTTTAATTTTTTAACATCTTTAAACTTCCTGGTTTAAATAATGGAAATTAAATCTAAATCTAATAAAAAGTGCAGTAAAAATTTTCTTAGTGTGTTTCTGAACGAAAAACTGACGTGGAAAATCCACATTAATAAAAAAATTTCACAGGATTATACAAGAATGAACATACTCAATCCCTTAATTAACTAAAAATCAACCCTTCATTTGAAATCATCTATCCTACTGTACACCTCAATAATTCGGCCTCTACTCACCTATACCTATCCAATATGCGCATCATCAACTAAAATCAAAAAAAAAAAAATCCAAATTCTATCAAAAAAATGTTTGAGAATATGTCCCATGGTTCATGAGGAATAGGCAGATTCACAATGAAACAGGAATCCCTCTTCTTCAAGACTAGATGAAAACACAATTTATAAACTTCCACATCAATCTCAATGTATCCGAAGGTGCACGGTTTTACATTCTGGAGACAAAAACGAAAAATTGGCGTTTAAAATCATGTCTACCACAAGACCTTTTACTGTCAGACATCAACGAAGATGAAGATCAAACTTAAGCTACCACAAAAACATTTAAATTTGTTATTAATTAATTAATATGTAAATAGACTTGTAATAGCATGCAATATGCTGAAACATTTTAAATTGAATAAATAAAAAAAATCTTCTTAATAGGTGATGATCGGAGCAATAATTTTGGTCAAAATCGTGTAAATAAACACACGCACATGAAACACATAATATGTTATATTATAATGGTATAAATTATATATAAATCATAAATAAACAAATACATTCCACGTTTCTCCTAAAATCTAAAAAAAAAAAAAACAATTGAAATAAAATAATAGAATCTCTATGCCATAACGAAGTGGTTTTACTCGTAATTGATACGATCGCCACAACGGTTGTCAAATTCACGATACGATGACGCATAGACGTCGTATACGGCCGGTAATCGGCCTGACCAAACTTCGCCACGGACGTTATGCAATTATTACTATTATTGTTATTATAATATATTATGGGTTGGTTACACGTGTGGACTTGGCTTTCTTAGTACTCACTTTTACCCTATCATTTACGCACAGTTTGTCGGACACGTTCTCGAAGTGTAGTACCCACCTATGAGTGAGTGCGAGTATGAAGTCATATATGTATAAAATGTACACGTTCGATTATTATATTGTGAATATCATGATGTCGTCCGGTCATGCGATCATCGCGGAAATGATAATACGATCGTTATAGTTCGCGTGTATGTTTATGAGTATTCGGACTTGGAAAACGCATACGTATATAACCTAATTTTGTTCAGGTTTTAATAACAGAGGAGGCGAGCGCGGAGATCCCACGAGTACGTCCTCGCGTGCATCCTTGGCCGTCAAATAGCTTCTGCTAAAGGATTTATAACTATTCGTATGGGAAATCGATTTTAGCCATCGGTTAGGACGACGTAATAACGTTGTCAGCGTTGTTATAGTTTTAACTTTATAGAACACCTATTATATTGGTTTGATGTGTGTAGATTGAGAGTTTGAAAGAAATTTTAACGATTGTACTACACTACTACACGCTAAACAGGCTTAACGAAAAAAATATATTTTATATTACATTATATAATATAATTATAATATATTTAGATACGAGATGATAGTTTAACTGCTATAATACCCAGATGTATTACGATGTACTCGTTTATTGGTATAACGTTATGAACTCGATATTAGAAATGATTTAGTATATTTTATTCGATATCATCTAAATTTTTGATATTCATAGAGTTCTATATTAACATAATAATATATAATATTATAAATTCTAATATCAATATAGATAATAAGCCTAAAGACTTATTTATTATAAATCTGACGAGTTATGACAAGAAATGTTAATGGATATATAATACTTTATTTTTCAACCCTATACTGTATGATTCTGAAATACATTATTTATAGATAAAGTTAATTTCTGGTACTTATTTCATAAAACTAAAAATAAATTTCATTTTTCATTTATAGTTTATTCAAACTTATAATTTCAAAGTCGTCCAACTTTTTTTAAACTAAATATAAATTAATTGAATGTTTTAAATAAGAGATTTTGAATAAAAGTTATTACTTTTAGTGTGCTTTGAAAACTTTAACTTTGTAGCTTTCAGTTTTCTATAATTTTATATTATAATCAATATTTTCGAGAGAATAAAAATGTAAAAATTAAAAGTGTAAAGTTTATATGGTTTTCTAGCGACAATATTCGTTACAACTGAATCACATAAAAATAAAAGTATTTAAACGGTAAAATAGCGTGCAGTTAAAGCGTAATTATTATTCTAGTAGGGAACATAGTTTGTGTATTATAGTCAATAGTTAGAACACTAGGTAAATTACAGTGATGGTTGCTGATTTATTGTTTACAGTGGAGCTAAATACATTTTTAACAATATAAATAAATTGAAACAGGTTGTTATCTATTTTCTAGATGTGAATGGATATATATATATATTTATATACATATAATATATTTCAACATAGATATTTGCACACGAATGACAAAATTATTGGTTTTATTATTAAGCTATCATAATATATTATAATATTTTTTTCGCAGAAAGTCGCATCGTAAATATTTCAGTTGCATACGACCGAGTGAATATTAAACACACATATACGCACTATTCGTTGAAACAGACGCGCGTGTGTAACTGTGTTATTAATTCTGTTGCAATTGTATGGTTACCGCGATGTTCACGTAATGCCATTTCTGACTGCACCGTAAACATAATAATCAAGTTTTTAATGTGGTAATATGTTTTAGTGCAACGGCACAAGGTCGTATTTGCAGTTTAAATTATATTATTTTTAATATCAACAACGCATAGCTCATACACACGCGCGCGCGCGCGAGAATAACTAACTAGAATATCAATATGTTTTTATTCGTATTTGAACAGTAATTATAATAATATATTATTATTTCCTATAAATGTGATGCAGTATATATCTATAACGTTCATCGAAAACAAGTTAAACTCTGGTCAAAATATTCATTCGGGTGTATGCAAATATCATGTTGGAGATATTTATACATATGTATATTGTGCGTGGAATAATTCCCAAGACGTTTTATCATAATTAAACATGATAATCGAACGGGGAAATTGCAGTAGTTTGATACATGCAATGCGTCAATGGGATATGTGCACAGTAAACATTCTACAGGTCGGTGGTATAAATTTGTCGTTGAGTAACATTTTCAAGTGCTAGTTTGGCGTGGAAACGAGTACGTTAGCACACTCGTTAAATAGTAAACGGGTAATGCATAAACGTTCCGACGCTCAGGTGTTTTATCGAAACGGTGCCAATGTACCATTTACGCGGCATTGGTGATATCAAATCAGTTCATCAAATCGTGTTGTAAACGCGACCGATAACGATTGTACGGAGGAGACACTGGAGCAGATATATGGAAAAAAAAAAAAAAAAACGTAACAGAACGTGAGAATCCAGGCCGACGTGGTTCTGCGAGAAACCGAACGGCAGTCGACCATTTCTACGACTTCACCGAAGCCATACTCGTATCACGCGCACGTCACACACCAGTGAAACATATCGGCGCGCGGTGCGAAACGAACGAATCGAGTGTCGGAAACGAAACGGGTGTTTTCGAGTGGAAGGACTCCGGACAGTCCTTCGAATATTTCGATGGACGCGAGATTCGTAATAGCGAATCGCTAAACTCCGTTCGTCTGCAACACGACCGTCCGAAACGTCGGTCTGGATCGATCGTTTCGAGCCAACGGCGGTCTGAACTGCTTGATCGCACACCGTTCGACGCGGTGACCGCTGACCGCGATCTGATTATGCTCTCGTCGGTCTTGATGATTCGGTACGCGACGCACACGAACGCAATAAACGTCTGCCGGTCGCCGAGGAGAACGACGACGTGCCCGCGATGCGAACCGACATCCTGCTCGTTTCTCTCGCCGATATTGCAACTTGCACGTTTACACGTGTACAACACGATACGTATCGTTGCGTAACGCAGCACGCGTTCGGCGCGCATGTACAATACGTTCTCGCGCAGTTGTTCACGGGATGGGATAGCCGTTTTCCGCACTCTTTCGACACTTTCCGATGCCCGTGGCCCTTACGCGCACACGATTATCGTCGTCCGGTCACTGCACCGGGTATGGTCGAACTGCGCACATTTTTGTCGAATCGCACTTGCGCTTGAAAAAAGGTATTTCAACAAAAATATCATGCGTTGAAGAGGTTAAACGTTTGGAAAATACTGATTTCCCTTTTTTCTCATAATCTTGGGACTGACAATGATTTAGACGATTGACATGGTTGAAAATTATTTATTTTTTTGATTCACATTAATATATTATATATATATACATATTACATTTTTAATATTTTTAAATCAATTAATTACATTATATGAAATACAATTAATAATATTACTCATTAAATCGCCAAATATTACCGAAGTTTTTTTTTTTTTCAAACCTATTTCAATCATTTTCTTAGTAATAACAAATTTAATTCAAAAAATTTAACCTGATAATACGCTTTTGAGCACATAAGTTAATATATTTTATTTTCGTGGTACCGTGTTGCTGAAAGTTTTATGTCAGTATTCTGGATTAAAATATAAATGTATATTAGTAGTTGTGCCTTAGCGTTTATAAACATAAGATTCGTAATATTTTTAATGTTTTTATAAAGACGGTTTTCTATAAATACGTGTATAGTGGAAACAACATGCGAAAAAAACATTACGAAAAATGTTCAGCTATATTCAACATGATTTTAACTATTTTTATGCTCGTATACGTGAATGTTCATAGTGAAAAACCACCTAAAGTTTTAACTCCTCTTTTGAACGAGTGCAGTTCGGCTACTACCAGCTTTTTACCCGAGGGTAGTTCTACCATTCATTTTTTTCAACCCTAGCGCAATTCGACCATTTTTTGTTTGTTTTTTTTTTAGGTAATTAGTACAATTCGAACATCCCGACTGCGCCGGACTCTGCGTGCACATTGTACTCGGGTCCCTGCTCTAGCAATTGCTGTAACCCTGCGAGAGCGTCACGCCCAAGGCCCTGCTGCACATGTTCGAGCACGCCTCTCGGCCTCTTCTCGAGATCACTGCGTCCGCTTGCCATGAGTGCAACACGAGTAGTACGAGCAATCAGTGGTGTGGCCAGGATTTATTCCTGGAAAGCGGGTTGGGGAAGGAAGAAGTGTATAAGTATACATTAAATATATAGCTTTGAAAACGTTTTGTTTTATTTGGTCGTTATAAAAAAAGAAATTCAAATTACGTAGACCGTGATTTTCTATTTCTGGTCGTTAACTTGTCGTTTTTTCGAGGAAAAACATCTATAAAAAAAAATCGGTGTTATCGCTGGCGTCGCATCTCGTAAAGTACAAACAAATAAGATTATGTTCGCTAAAATAAAAAAGCAATGTGAGTGAGAGAGAAGGAGTTATAACATCCATTGGTGATTACTCGTATTTTGTATATTTTTATACAATTAGATTTTTCGACCACGGGTCTCTTCGAACCAAAAATATGGTTTACACTCGTATTACATTAAACTCTAATTGAACAATACAGTATTTTTTTAAAATACACATATAATACATATCGGTCTTCACGTGAACATTTTAACGTCTCTTTTAAAGAGCATCAATGCAACAGTGTACACGGAGTGAATTATTATAGGTGTGAACATAATAATGTTCAAATATATTTTATAGCTATGATTTTGGTATTATCTAATTTGTATATACAGTAGAAACTATACAATTAATCTTCCCTTCTCGTCCACACCACATGCATTCGTTAAACAGATTGCAGACATAGTGTGGCAAAATCCACGTATTATAATACTAATAGATGTGTTAAAAGTGTACACAGTTGCCGTTGTATTAACATAGAAGTATAAATCTTTTGGGCTTGTGGCTCAATGATCCAACGTTATGTCGTAAATTGACTATACAACATGTTTCGTACTCGTGGTTAAACAATTAATCGTCAATAATCCCGCGCTTGGTGATGGAATCAATTCGTTATCACGATTTGGGAAAATACAACAGCACGTGCGGCGGATTATAATTCCATATGAATGTTTGTTTTATTTTTATTAAAATTCCTTAACCAATCAATATTGTTCTAACTATTAAGACAATACCCAAAATCAACAATATTATGTTTCTGAAATCCAGCTATTAGAATTGAGTTCTAAGTCATATACATTTAACGTTAAGATTATAGATGATTTTGATGATTGCAAATCAATTAATTTAATAAAATAATTATTATACTAATATGGCTTGTTTTTTTTTCTTGTCTTTGATATGTTTGAAAACCTACAAGTTTTATTTTATATAATTACTTAAAGTATTTAGAATACGTTTGTACACACACTTCAATACTTTTTGTTTTATTTGAATTCTGTAAATAATTAAAATTTCATTTATCATGAATCGAAATACAAAACATGTATTAGTTAACATTATATTAGTAAAATTCAATTACATTAAGTCAATAAACATAATATAAATAGGGTGTAAAAAAAGAGTATAATATTATCTCATAATTAAAGAGAGTAAATTAAATCTGTAATCTTCTGTATTAGATCTTAAATAAGTTTGAAATGCTTTATACATCAATAACAATTAAGTTTAACAAAATATTAATTTTTAAGGTATTACCTACCTCATAATAGTATTATTATAAGTCTATTTCTACCTTACCTTACAAAAACAGTTAAATAATATTTAATAAGCGATTAACATTTTTCCATGAAAATCCATTTTTTGGTATTTTTTTTTTTTTGATACTTAACCGGCCCCGGGTGGATAAGGGCTCTAGGCAGCTGCCTAGTTTGCCCAAGTGAAAGTTCAGCACTAACTATATGTTTACTGATTACCCTGACTGCGTAATCAACCATCAATCAAGTAAGTCTACATTAAAGTTGTATACTCAAATATCCTAATTAATACAGATATTTGCGATTTCTGAGTAATGACTAGGGCTGAACTAAAAAAACTATTAAAAATGCATATAAATACACCCTAAGAATACCGTTATTACCATTAAAACATTTTACACAATGTATTAAAACTTAATATTATAATATTTAAATAATTACATCTTTGTACTATAAAAAATGAATTATTTTTTAAACTTTTTATTTTTATTGTTTTTACTGGTTTCATTTAACTCAGATATTTATGTCACCGAAACATTTATAACCGAGTCAATGTCATGTATGAAAAAAAAAAAAAATAAAAATACAATCAGATAGTACACATCCTTATCTTTAAATAATAATGATATTGTGTGACTTCAAATGTAAATCTATAGTTAATTTACTTAATTTTAACTCAATTTTAAATTATTTTAGTATATTCTGTATTATAAATATTATACTGCATACAATAAGTAAAGGTTCTAATGCTTCTATAAGAAATATTTATAAAATAAAATAAGCTTGTACATAAGAATATATTTAGAAATTAAAAAATATAATCAAAATTTAATTTTGCATTAGTTATGTCTTTCGTTCGTTAAATTATTATTATTGTGAATAACTAATCTTTTAAACTAATCTACCTAGTAGTGCTCTTGATACCCGAGTACCCTGGTATTACCCGGGTACCCTGGTTTTACGGATATTATCTGATTTACAAAATGTCGGGTACTCATTATATATTGGATATCCAACCCGTTTTGGATCGGGTACCCGTTATGGTTTGTATACTCGTTATTTACTTAACCAATAAGCTACAGTGATCTCTAACGTTTGTACACAAGATGATGAATGGCTGCCCGATAACAACATAATATTGTCGCACGTGTTTTATTATATTTACTTAATTGTACGATTTTCATTACTTATTTGCGTAGCTTTACACATAAAAGGTAACTAATAGCCACTGCACCCGCTACCTGAACGATTTTAATAAATACTTTAAAATAGCTTTTAACATGGGTTTCAACAATATACTTGAGTAAACTAATTATAAAACTACAATATCACTAACAAGATTCATACAAAATACTAAACATTTTATTTCTTAACCATAATTTTGTTAAGTTATAAGAGAGAATATTTCTTATTTGTATAGTTGTATAATTGTAATATAATACTAATTATTTCATAGCAAATAGGTCTTAGCTTGACCATTTATGTGTTTCGAAAACTGGTACCTGAAAACGTTGGTTACCTGAAAAATCAGATATTACCCGGATATACTGGTACCCGGGTACCCGAGATTGTGGGTAACCGGGTATTACCCACATCAAACAAGAGCACTATGTCCCAGTGTTATTGTAAATTCATTAGCAGCACTTAGGTATTGTTGTATTACATTTAAATGAAATAGTTAATACTAAATTAAATAAATTTATTGGAGATTATGAATAAATCGAATTATTTTACCATCAACATGTACTGGAAAAACGTGATTATTACAAGTTTTATATTTATACCATTATGTTATCCATACTTTACCATTAATTTGAACGTTTTGTCCAAGTATGAAATCCATGGTCCAAATTAATACTCTAGCAATGTTTTAAAACGTCATAACGATTTATAATAGAAAGGAAAAATTATTATTTTTTAATGTTTGTAGAAACAGCGGGTTTTCATTGATGCAATTATCTGAATAATGGGCATTAATCATTTTATTAGTTATTATTTATTATTTATACAAATATTGCAAACGTAGCGAATGCTGCTTGTTGGCGTTTGTAAATGTTAAAAGAAACCATTTATTTTCAGTGACAAATACAAACGCTATTTTAATAATTTTAATTAAAACGATATACAAACTGAAAACACCAAACTTTTTAGCTTGATTAACTATGTAATTATATTATACAAATTATGTTAGCACATCGATTTTCGAGTTATGTTAACAGTTTGATTTGTGTAGGAATTAATTAACGAATAAAGTAGCTACGAAATATAATAAAAATTATTATATAATTGTATAACTGTAACATAGGTATCGATAAATAACGTCAAGTGCCCAAACCCCAGGGCCATCATTTTCCACGATGCCCTTCTTCTCGTTACACGCACACCAGTTTTAGCGAATTCGATAATCACATTAAAATGTTATAGGTTAATTGTTGGAACACTATAAACACCATAAAGATGATTAAAATAATATTATGTTTCTAGTTATAATTTTAAACTTATCTTCGTGGCCCATCGATAAATTATATTATCAAGATTATCCGAAAACTTTTTCTTTGATGTTCATTTCTTGTAATTTTAATGAATAAAAAAAAAATGTGATTTAATATTGACATTTATAAACTATATAATATCACATAAATTAAATGAATTGTTAATGAATTTAGCTAAATGTTACAATTTTCATAGTTTTAATTGATAAATGTTGCTGAAAAAATGCTGCTTCATAATATTTAATGTCTAAGAATAGTTTTAAATGTAATTTGTAATATAAAGTTAAAAATTTTAAAATGCATTACTAACAATCCCTTTAATTTCAAGACAGTGAAATTATATTATTAATATTATATATTTTTTTAAATATCTTAATAAGCTTACTAGGTCCAAAACATGATCGACGGTTTGTTGTATTATTAAACTTTTTTGATTAACCAATATTTACATTGGTAGATTTAATTTAAGTCTAATTTACATATTCTTATGATAAAAATTAAAATTGAGACCAAAGGTCACCACGAGGTGTACGAAAGAATCTTACTCAACCCACGTCTTCGAACGTGTGAGTAAATAAATAGTTGTGTGACTTGATAAATTACTACAGTAGTACATAAAATAATCATATTACGTAGGTAGATGGTTGTCAAATTCCAATTTTACAATCAAATTTAAAACCTATCATTTTTAACACTTTTAATACCATCAAAAAATGCACTCTACTAAATCCGTAGGTATGCGAGTAGGTGTGTAATAGAATAACAGCTAGTTAGCTACAAATATTTTATTCTTAATTTCTAAACTCTTCCGAACATTTATATTTTAAATAATGAAAGTATTGATTTTGTTATAGCGGATACATATTTTAGCAATGCCCTATCATGGCTATTTAATAATTAATAACACGAACCAGATGGGTGAGTATGAGTATGTGTGTGTATTTAAAGTATCATATAATACATTATTTACATGTAAAAACTTGTTAAACAATTAAAATTACTAGAACATTGTTTTCTTTTTTTTTTTATAAATAAATATTTTAATAAAAATCTTTGAAATTTGACGATTTTTATTAATTTATTGTTATACGTACTAAAACCGTTTAAATTGAGAAATTATTAATGGTCAATGCTACTATACAATGAATAACATGTTTGAACTATCAAATTCTATTTAAGTTTATGTCTTTAATAATAATTTTTTAATTGTAAATAAATCATTAAAAAATAAAAAAACTTTAGTTAATTTATCTTGTCAAGATGAGAAACACGTCGTTTATAATATTATATTGTTATGTAATTAAATCGTGGTTAATAATTTTGAATAGAACCTCAGTCTGTCTGTTCCTCAAAACCAATTTATTTATTATTTTATTCACACGCCAAACTTATTTTTAACTAGTTTTATTATTTGATAAATTATTGTAATAGTTTGGGATAAAATCTACAGAAGTAAAAGATTAATTGATTTTGCTGTTGAATAAATTGTTTTTTCTATGAAAGATTTGTATATAAAATAAAATGTATAATTTAGGTAATTTAATAATAGCCGTAGGTTTAAACAAGTAAAAAAGAAAACATAGGTTAAACAATCCAACATGTTGAGATAAAAACAGCAAATTTTTTACATAAAATATTCTAAATGAAAAAATAATTATCGAAATTCCTCATTTTTAAATATTGTTGAACATATTATTATAAGCGTATTTGTACGTCTATATATATAAATGTATTTATACGTTCGTATAAACTTAAAGTTTTTTTTTTTTATTCAATTTGCTTTTGTTCGCACATTAAAGTTTAAAGTTACATCGATAAGAAAAAAAAACAGAAACCAAAAAAATATACACAAAAATAATCTATTTTTTCTTTTACGTAACCCAGGACATAAAAAAATAAACAAACAGAGGCACACATGCATGTATGTATATTTTAATGACCCCCTGGAATTATTAGTAGGTAGAACTTAAACTCATACACAGGTGTGGTTGGATAGCAACAATATTTTTTAAAGTATACATAGTTACATGAACCGTTGGTCGTTATATCGTACCTATTCTACGAAGGTTTAACACTCATGAATCGAGCTTCATCGAGCAGACGATTAGTCATACCCTTAGACGGGTACGCGTAAAAATCATTTCTTAACTACCTATATGATATCCATTAGAATTTTGGAAAAAAAAACAAATTTACCGCAGTCTTGCGGGGGGTGGGGGAGAAGAGCGAAATACGTACAGATAAAAAACATGTCGGTAACGATATCGTGTTGGCTGTTGTTCTGTGTAACATCAATTATACGCATTAAAATCTAATCTAAATTTACATTGAAAAGGAATTTTCGATGAGCTTGCAAAAAGCACTTTAAAAGGCTCACGCGTCATGTTATAATAAACCAATCGATATTACACGGGTACGTTAAGTAAAAAATAAAACTATAGCGTGTTGACGGTGATTTCACAACGGAACAAAGCGAACAGACGATGACTTAAGTCCGAACTAAAGACTAGCGAATTGCGTGCAGCCGACGATTCAATGCCGATGATGGATATCGATGACTTACGGTACTTCGTACAACTCCACGCTATCCTCTTGTTCGGTTCACACATAAGTCGAAGTTTGACAAATCGCTTTTTTTACGTTAGACGTTTCGCGTGCAGTTGATTTCGTGTAGCTGTGTACACTGGCATTATACGTGATTCTAGTTTAATTAAAAAATAAAAGAAAACATTTAATGAAAAATATTCGAGGCGAAAATGTTAATGCAAGTCGACAGAAAATCGTTTGTATTATTGCCGTAATTGACGCTTAACAATTATAAATAACCCTGTCCCGATATTAATACGTGCCTTAGAATGTCAACCTTAAGTTCAAATAAAAGTGATTGAAATCACTAAATAACCTATGAATTATTACAAATACACATGTGTTGGGTTTTCTAAACGATATATATTCTACAGAGTCAAAGTTTGATGACAAAAAAAAAAAATAATTTTACAATAATTAGTAAGCTATCTCTGTTCATGTTCGGGAAATAGTAGCATTTTTTTCTTAAGGTTAAAAAAAATTTAATGCATTTCTCTCTACACTTGGAATCCTAACCGTTCATATCTTTGGATTTATAACAAATTTTTTATTTTTGTTGATATTATGCATTCAGTTCCTCGTATGTACATTTCAGATAAGACATTACCAATTTACTTGTGTATTAATGGTATCTTCTTCTACCACAAGTTACAATATTTTGTTGCTATGATAAAAATTCACTAACAAAATTGGCAGTGGTCCATAGACCATTGTATCTACTTGAAAATGTATAATAATACAAATGTGCAACCATGAATAAAATAATTTAATCTAAATCATTACTTGTCAATAAATTGTCCATAATGTTTCTTTAAAAATCGACTATATTTGTTATGATATGATTGGTCTTTCCGTTAGAAATAAATTATATACTCGTATTTAAATTTAAATTTCTAAGTATCATAATTAAATAAATACTCAAAAAAAATAAATAATATCTAACCACTAATTTCTTATGGGAAAATTATACCTACAAATTCAACATTATAGAATAATATGTATGAAAATACAACATTCGAAAACAAATTATTGAGTTCATATATGGTTTCACAAAATTGTATCAATAGTTTCAAATACGTGGTCTTGCGTAATAACAGAAAAAAAAAAAACGTTATCTAAAAATATTATATAGGAAAAAAACTTATTGGAGGAGAGGGACAAATACTGAATGACACAATTCACAATTATTTTCTTTTGGTTTCTTGGCCCGTGACTGCTTGTTCGTGGGACGGTGATTTTAATTAATAATATGATATTCATGAAATGACATCAAAAGCGATTCGTACAAAATTGTCAGTTTATGACGTCCACCGATACGAAATGATCGGCTAGAAAGCGAAATAAAATAATGTCGATGTGACGGGCAGCCAGCCATGTCGCACGCGTAATATTCTGTTTTAAACCAACCGACGTTGTGTTTAATCCGCTTTCCAAATCTAAACAAACACGGCTCTACGGATCATTGGACTTGATAAACATCCGTCATCGCACACTCCGAACAACAGGAACATTAGGCACTGTATCCACGCACACGCCGTCGACACAAACATTGTCTGTCGGCGGACTTGTGAATATTTTTAATGTTGCCTGAATAATGAGCACGCGATGTTTTTTGGTAACCACTGATGCTGAATTCATGTCCCATTATTACCACTGTAATAACATGTACCAGCCGCGTCCACGTAACCCATGACAGCTAAGTATATAATGAGCAATGCGTGGTATATTGTAATACGGAAATGTTATAAATTATTTTATTCGCGTCAGAAGACAATTTGTTTAATAAGTATA